>WMED01004164.1:7578-21086 GCA_019650415.1 Pipa parva
CGTGCCGGGGTGGTTCAGCCAGGGCGCCCATAGGGCCAGAACCGCCCCTGTACACTCTGATTCTCTACTCAGCTAAACAGAGGATTACCAAAGCAAAGCTGCAACTGCATCAGTAGCTGTCTCTTGCATAGTGTGGCATACTCAGTCGGACAGTAGGAGCTCTGCCATTGGCCCCTGATTCACAATTCCAGTCTGGCAAAATAAAACTGGGAAATGCAACACAATAAACTTTGTCCATTTTGCTACTGTGACAGACTCTGATGCTTTATGAATAAGAAATTACCTGTGCACGGATACATAAAATGGTACAAAGTGCTCTATAGGTCCATGACTGTTGTAAGCTGTCAACTTAGTCTCGAATTCACCACATTGCAGAGTTTGCTGAATACCTGAATATGGGGAAGTGGCAAATGAATGTGAATTCCCACCTTTATAGGACAATTTACGTTTCATGAATAAGCCCCAAATTTATGTTTACCCCTCAATACTTACAGAAGACTGAGGAGATTAGGCAGAACAACATCAAAGTTTCTGCTTCTGAAAGTCCTGTGAGAAGCAAAGCTCTACTCCCAAGCATGCATAATATATAGCTACCTGGACAGCACTTACAATAACTGGGAATCTATACATCTGAATTATATATTAAATAGACTTGTACCATGCATTCAAACTGGTTCATTTACTGCAATCTGTATCTGCAATGCAAAAGGAAACAAAAGTTGCATGTGTATTTACCATCAGACTGTAACACAGTTTTAAGTTTCAAATATTTAGGCCAATTTTATACTAGTGAAGGATATGGACACAACTGGACCAACTCCTCCAATATAAGTGAATGCCATAATGTCAGTCATGCTTACACTTTCAAGTCTTGAAATGGAGAATGTTTTTTGTTTAATAAAATTGAAGAAACTGACATTTGTCAATCAGTGCTTAAATGCCTACCTGTATTCCAATAGCCCAAATGACAAACAACATGTTAATTGACTGCACCCCTGGATAAGAGCACAGTAAAGAAACAATATCACTCTGTAACTAGAAAAAGAAAGTGAGGCCATCTGTGCAGTGAGTTTAATAAACACCAATTATAAAAATTTGTAATTTTGGAAATATCATAGTTTCATCTATCTAGAAAACAAAAAGAAAGTATTTCTTGATAATGCATTTGTCCCAAAGTATAACCTAAACTTAACTCTTTTCCAGGGCTGGTTTTAGCAATGGGCAGTGTGGGCAACTGCAATCTGTGTAGAGAGCGAACGAGTGCCATCCAAGAGCGCCGTGGGGGAGGGCGGCTGCTGGTGGAAATGGTCTGGGGGGGAGTGCTGGTGGTCGCCCAGGGTGTAAATGTAGCCAGAACCACCTCTGCTCTTTTCACCATAATGTTCTCCAGTTTTCTCATTCAGTTTAATGTCGCTATACTTCAGAAAGCAAAAGACTTGAGATAGATAGACAGATAGACAGATAGATAGATAGATAGATAGATAGATAGATAGATAGATAGATGATTGTTCTTTTCAGAAAGAAATAATAGAAACTGCTCTTCACTGCATCATGGTTTTTTTAATTATTCACAGCAATGCCCCTAAAGTGGTCTGTCAACTGCCTTCATATCTCTATATAGACTCCTTGCTTCTCAGGATTTTTGTTTCATACTCCATTTTTAATGACATTTTTACCAAGATAAAAAAAAAGCAGAATAAATATGTATTTCTGTAAACTCATATCAGCTAATACACAGTAACATTTATCAATATACTGTTGGAATCGTAAGGATCAGAAAGCTCCATTAGCTGCAATGGGCCAAAATAGTAAAAAAGTATTAAAACAACAAACACATAATTATAACTAATTATAGCAACTAACAAACAGCACCACTGACTCACTGCTACATAGGCATAAAAATGGTAGGTACAAAAATAGCATGACCAAGATTATTATATCAGCAAATAATATAAATGATGCTGGTGCTTAGGCATTCAAGTTGTAAAAATGAAGCAGTGTTTATTTCCTCGCAACATGTTTCGGGTCACACCTGGACCCTTTATCTCAGTTTACCATTACATTGCAGCAACGTGCTTTGTGGAATAAAAGCAATAATTCTCTTTTCAACCAAATGGTGTGCTTAAAGCCTGTAAACTCTAACAATGTTGTTTTTAGTTAAGGGCCTAGAAAAGGCAAGAACCAGTTACAAAGGCTACCAATTAAAATACAAAAAAAGAGTGGTGCAAATCTAGCTGATTTAAACCCTACAAAAATAAAAAGCATGTCAATTTCTCTCCTCTACTTTAACTCCCCTCATACATACTACTTCCCCTTCAAACAATCTGTTTTGCTTCTTCCTGTTCCTTACAGCTTTCTCAGAGGTGTAGCCTCAAGCTATGCAAAGGTAGCTCAGGGTTTTTGAAACAATAATGGGCAAAAATAATATGTTCTTCTACAAAACATACCAAGGATGAGTGATTTGATTGAATATATTGTGTGTGATTAAGTAACTGGTGGTGTACTGTAAATATTTATATTTGGGCAGCAAGAAAAGGTCACAGCCTGGGACTATATAACCTTTGCTCTTCCAACTACTAATAGGAAAAAAATGTCAGAACATGGGATGCTTTAAGCTTTATAAGAGGCATACATAGAACTGAAAATCTATTACTGAATATTTTTCAGAGGTTGTGTTCTGTGGAAGTGAAAGCTTATGTGACACTATAAACTCGCAGAGAGTGGAGTGTCATTCACAAGGCTTGCATATATCCCCTTTCCTTGTGGAGAGGCTAATTTGCATACATTTCCAAGGGCAGCACTCCCTACCAATCGATTCAGAAAAAAGATGCAGCACTACATCCAAAACACTAACATTATGATTTAAAAGGAGGATATGTGCATTTCACCAGAAGGGGTAAAATAAACATATGCTCTCAAGCAACAAATTTGGTATGATGAGTTTGCCTGTGTGAAGTTCGTAACATTTTAAGATGTGAATAAATAATCATGAATCAATTTTTTAGAATGACAATATTAGGATTCAGTGGAACTTTTTAACATAAAGATTTCACTGACATCATGAATATTCAAGATTAACTTTAAAAAAAAAATCTTACATCAAGAAAGTAATCCTCATAAGATTTCTATACAGAAGCTGGCTAAATAAATTACTTTAGCAGAGGATGGGTGATGTCACTGAATACTCCCAAAGAGGTCATAATTACACATGGACAATTCAGTGCTCTTTTTTCCTATAATATCATGAATTGTTAAATAACTGAGAATATTAGAAAATGTTAAGTCTAGACTAAAATGTAAGCCTAGCTTATGTTTCATATTTATATTTAATAGCTTAATGAATAAAACAAATTATAATTGCCAGTGGAAAAAATAATGTAGCAATAAAACAAATATTTAAAATGATATTTTACATTCTTTCCTATTCCTACATAAACTAAAAAAATCCTACAGATCCTAGTAGTAGTAGATCATTTTGTTCTGTACTATAGCTGTTAATATTTGCTTCAATCAATAACATTTGCAAAAGAAAACAATTACAGCAGGAACAAAACTGAATCTAAAAATAAATAAAAAGCACAGGTCTGTGACAGTAAGTCTGCATGCTTCATACTGTATTACATCTGCAATGCGGATCAGATGGATTTCAGTTTGGTCCCAATGAATCTCATAGCTAATGTATTACTGCTTGTCCTTAGGAATAAATTAAATTGTACTGCTTATATCAGCATCTTCAGTTAACTCACCATCTGGTGTTCAGCACCACGTGGAAATGGGTCAGCTCATAGGGAGGTATACATATCCTTGCACCTTGGAAAGAGGTGACATCCTTGCATAGGATACACAGCAACTGAAATGCGGCTGAAGACTGACCCCACCCTAAGTGATTGTGAATATAAGATGCTCCTATGCCCCTCTTGTGATGAGCATAGGAAAACGCCCCTACTATCCCATGGGGTTATATAGATTATTCACACCAAAGCGAAGTCCAGCACACTGATGACAGTCGGGAAAGGGTGGAGAAGATACTGCTCCTCCTTTCAAAACACAACCAAACAGAGTGTTAATGACTGGATCCTGCAGAGAATCAGTTCTATAAACAGACCTTAGCTGCAACCTCAATAAGTGCGTCTCACAACAATGCCAAGAAAACCTTGCAGGATCTCTATACAGAAGCAGGCTAAATATATTACTGTAGCAGAGGATGGCTGATGTCATTGAATACTCCCAGAGGCATGCTGAAGGGAGAGGTCATAATTACACATGGACGATTCAGTGCTCTCTTTGTTCCTGTAATATCATGAATTATTAAATGACAATGTAAATTCTATACTAAAAATGAAATTTATGTGCATTTCACTTATAAATCAGATTTAATTGCTTAATGTACAGCACTCATCTAAATTAGTAAACTGAACTTCATAATGGCCACTGAAAAAAAGAGGTTTAGCACAAAAAGAACAAATATTTCAAATGATATTTCACTTTGTTTCAGACTTTGTTTTCAGGGGAGAAACATGAAAAGACTGGATGGATTCATGCTGGACAATTATCTCAGATAGTATATTACTGCATTCATTTTTAGACAAATACAAAATAAGTCCAGAATTTTGTGGTTTAAATTAAACGTTTGTATACTAAAGCCACACCTGGTTAGAAGTTTATTTATTTCTATGCTAGTCTACAAGTTTTCATACTTCAGAGGGACCCTTGTAGGGACATAACTGCAGCAGCTGTATCCTGGGGCCACCACTGGGCACAAGAAAATGTCTTTAAAGCAAAGAACAAACAAACACTACATTATTACATAGCCAGGAAATAATCCCACATATAAGAATTATATGAACTGAATAGAAGAAGTAGAATTTAGAAAATACTGATACATGCATGTATGTACATATGTATGAGCAGGAAGGGGCAAAGGGGCCCGCTGCCAAATTTGGCATTGGAGCCCACTTTTTTCTATGCCATTGTTCCCTTCTGAACGGTATGTAATTCAGGTAAACTATCTGATATCTGAGATGCCTTTGTGCATCAAAGGTAGATTAGATTATTAAGAAAGAGGTCATCTAAAAAGAATAGTGGATAAGATTACTGTAGGCAAATTGTGCAAAAAGCAAGTACTGTCCAATTAACTTGCAGAAAGGGACCAAAGAGCTTAAAAACTTATGTGTGTGGTTAGTTTGCTTTATTTGCCAATTAAGTTAGGGATGGTTGGCTGAAGACATGGCTAATCACACACCCGAAGATCTAGAGAACACATCCTATCTAAAGAACACATCCTATCATTATTATATAAATTGAGGTGACTGAATAAATAGTGCCATGAAATAATTTTTCAGGGGTGCAAAAAATTATTCTTGGTTCGGGATGAAATTAACAATTTTAGTGTGGTGATCTACAATCACAAGAGTAGTAGAATATGCTTGAGAAAGTAATAACTCACAGAAAGAGTGACCCAAGTAGTAGTTAGTACAGACTCCGCAAAGGGACATATGTGGGAATCTTGAGATCTTATAACATGCACAGGAAGGAGCTTTTTTAGTGATTTAATAGATTGAAGATAGAAATTCTTGATGTTGCTTGTAACTGGTTTCAAAAATCAGTCTATAGTTCAACTTTCTGGCAATCCTTTTTGTTCAGCATAGATTGTGACATATTGTGACATAATGGAACTACCCCCCCCCCCATGAATGATGCAGTTCCTAAAGGTCACTTTAATGTCCTGTAACTCCTTATTTGCAACATTGTTGTTTTTCACAAATTCTGTTTCCACACCAAATTCCATCTGTAAAGGGTTTAAAGAAATCAAAATGTAGCATAACTGTTCATTGGTCCATGCAAACTAAAAGAAGAGGTAGAACAGAAAAACAAATAATTAAAAAAAAAACAGATAATAACAATATGGAGCAATGGCAAATTATCTTCCTGCACTACTCGGTCAGCACTATAAATAGATTAGGGTTCCCAGGGTGGAAGCCAGGAATGAATATAAAGATAATTTTTTGGGGACTGAGAGTGACACTTCTGAGAAACTATGCAGATTGACTAGAGACAAATTCAGCAAAGCTGAAACTTTGGAAAGGGAAACAATCTTAAAGTGAACCTGTCACCTCAAAACTAATACTAATTTTAAGTTGTACTAATGAAATAAGTATTTTTGTAAATATATGTATTAAAAAAATGGATGCTACTGGCCCTATAAATGAGAGAACCATCATAAAACTAACTTGGAATATGGTGTAAATATAATCTAAAATCATAAAAATTCTTTCTTTCCACCTTTAAAACTAGCTATCAAAGGAGCACTATAGGACTGTTAAAGTAAACTTGTCAGGTCCACTTAACAGACTTTATTTTAGGAAGCAGGGAGGTGTCTTAGCTGAATTCTATAAACCTTCAGCTAAGACTGTAGTAAAATAAGCAAACTCCCTGCTTCTTTTCTGCTCTGATGCCAGACTTGAATCTCAAGTCGGGTTAGGTGGAGCTAAATGATGATTGATATTATAGCTCCTACAATCAGATCCATGCTAGATCACGATTTAAGGGATCTGATTGGAGGAACTTTAATGTCAGTCATCCTTTTAGCCCCACCCAACCCGTTAATTGAATAAAGTGAATACTACGTTCTATTCTATGTCACCTTGTCCCATGTTCTCAGTTGGTTGCAGGATTTATTGTCACTTTTGAATAAATAGTTGCCTTACGCAACACTGGAGCCCTGCTATCAACTCTTCAATTTGCCATTTGATGTTGCGAATTCAAATGGGTAAATTTGGAACAGTACACATTGCATAATTTGCTCATTCGACAGACTTTGTCACTTGCTGGATAGCCAAATTACTTGTGCACATGCATGCAAAGTGATGTAAAGAGCTCCATAACTCTGCGACATTGTAAGCATCCGAATTGGTAGCAGATTCATCACATCACAAAGTTTGATATATGCGTGGAGTTGGAGAAGTTGCAAAAGGATACAAATTTGGCCCTTTATGCAAGACTGTTCGCTCTTTAATAAATAACCCCCTTAGGCTCCAGCTCTGCCCCTGCCTTCTTCGGTGATCCTGATGTCTTCAGATCTTGACAGCCACTGAGTTCCTTTTCACATCCACTTCCTCTGTGTTCCACCAAAAAGAGCAAGAGCAATAACAAGCTACTGCCCTTGCTCTTTTCTGCAAAACACAGGAAAAAGAAGTGAAGAGGACCTTGGCATCTGTCAAGATCAGAAGACATCAAGATCTAAGAGTCTAATTGGTGAGTATGTCCCCCTTCCTAAACACTCCTTGAATTTAACAACCCTACAGTGCTCCTTTAAAGGGTTATCTCAATGCAAAGGTCAGTGATCATAACCAACTATTATTATGATTTGTTTGCTGCTGTTGCTGCTGATGTTCTGCTACATAGTAAAAACTAAAGCCTAGATTTAAATTTTGAAATATATTGAAGCTTCATCTTTTTCAAACCACTTTTCTTAACTGCCTCTGCATCCATCAAAGTGCCAATGTACACTGTAAATATGTCACAAAGGGTTAAAGCAAATTTATTGACCAAAAGCGTGGTGTAAACCATTATTCCCAATGGAATTGGTCCTGCATTTAACCACAGCTAGAAAGGTTTTCCTATACAAAAAGAACATTGATCAGAAATGGAAGGTGAACCTAATAGAAAAACACTGCAAATTGTACCACTGTCAACTGATTGATATTAGACAATACCTATTTTCTTTGAGGATGAAAATTTTTTATTGGCTCTAAATAAATCAATGGAATTGAAAAGTAAAGGGAAATTAATTAACAGTGAAACAGTGTAAAATGAATCAAAAAAATTAAAGTGGGCTTAATAAATATACCCCCTAATGGGATATTTGAACCTGGCCACCCTCCCCAAGCCTGGTGTAAAATCAATACTGTGGCCCAAATCTTCCTCACAGCCTACCACCCCCTTACCAAATTAGACACACTTACTGGGGAGTCAAGGGTGATGCCAAAGGGGGACACCCCCACTGTCCCCATGGTGTTTAATTAATTGTACTGCCATGGTAGGGAGAAATGGTTGTTACTAGGTATATTTAAGTTTTTGCATTGATGTTAACATGTCTCATTAAAGGAGGCTAAGCTACCATCCCAAAATGTTAATTTTTTCACCTCTTTGTGAAAATTGGATTTTTCCCCTAAATCACAATCGAGTTGAGCAAGGGGGCAACCAAAAGGAGGTCAACTTTACCCTTTTAAAAACACAAAATCTGATGAAATTGTGTATTATGCTAGATAATATGTTAGAAGTATGCAGTATGTATGGAAACAGCAGTATTGTGTTTTTTTATGGTCGTAAAATGTATCTGTGGCTTTTAATATACTTAGAATTTACAATACATTGAAAGAGATTGGTTGGATAGTAGCTTCAAAGTTTTATTATAAAAGCAGTTGAATAAATATCAGTTAGTGTCCAGTCAGGCCTCTCAACCTGCCATAGTGACAAAGTTTCAACACCTCCTAATAAAATGTCCAAGATGCTCTGGTTCTGAAGTCAAATAAATGTGTTCAGGGGAGTTACAGGGATATAACGGGTGATACATATTTGGTTTTTAAAGAGAAATAGTATATAGCAATTAAAAACAATAGATACTGAACATCTGTAAAGTATTAGGTCTACTGCTTACTATGTGGTGTAAAGTGCAAGCTTCAAAAATGATAAAGTTTAACATTTCAATTACTGTAAGAGTTAAAGCTTTCACATTTTAGATATAAGATAAAATATAATAAACACATAATGTGATAGTGATGTTAATATGGTTTTTATCTTCAAGTGTCAAGAAGGGTGGTGGTGTATAAGGTTAGTAGGGCTGAAGGTAACTAGACTGATACACTGCTGTAGTGATAACAAACTATCTTACAGTTATATAATAAAGAAATAAGCCACTGAGGGAAGAAAGTTTATACAGGGACCATGTTATACACTGTCAGAGAACAGGTCCCCAGGCAGCAGACCCCAGGCAGCAGACCCCAGGCACCAGACCCCAGGCAGCAGATCCCAGGCAGCAGTCCCCAGGCAGCAGACCCCAGGCACCAGACCCCAGGCAGCAGACTTGTGCCCACTGCATAAATACAATCTGCACCATTAATGTCGTTGGAATGAAGTGTAAGTTGATGTACAAGCTGGCCACATACCGGTACATACCGTGTGCTTTCCTGCGGGTTATTTCAGCGAGTCTTTGTTTGGGGTCCTGCTCTCCTGAGCCCACGGTATGCGGCGCCAGATAACCTGCTTCTCTCTGTCTCATCTCCCTGAGTTACACACCACAATAATGCGGTGCATGACGGGAGGCCTCCAGTCATTCCGCTGTCCCCGGCGTGGGGGTGACAAAAGACTCTCTGCTTCAGGTAAGGGTCTAGTTGCTCAATTCTGCACTCCCCGTCTCGGGTGTTTCACCTGGACAAGGTTTTACCCCCTACAAACAGGAAAAGTGCAAGGCTCAGGTGCAATGCAGTCACCATAGTAACGGGCTCGGTCACCCAGGAAATCAGGCGTGGCGCTGCAGTGACAGGGACCGCCTCTGGGCGTGGCATTCCATCATGTGTGGGTATTGATCTTTTTATCATTCCCATCATGCACTGAAATGTTCCAGAGGATGGAGTGTGGGCAAGCAGGCACCTGGTTATTGCAACAAACTCTTAGGGCTGTTCCTATTTCATTTAGTAATGATGAAGGCGAAGCTACAAGATGAGGATCAGGATTGTTCACAATAAAATTGCATGTAAGAGGGCTCTGCTGATTGCATTTAGCTTGAAAGCCATTAGTGGGCAATCATGGAGCCCAGCTAATTGGAGGAATACCAGCAATATCGTGGGTAAATCAGACAATTATCAGGTGAAGGAGTGACTTAGGTCAATGCAAAAAAAAAACCCAGTACAAAGCAGTGATTACAATGGTATAAGATGGGATCTGTTTTATTACTGCTTCACTGCTTGCTCTAATCTACTGAGCAATAGATACATGTACTAGATCCTGCTGTAGCAGTAGATCTATTAAAGGCCTATATCTTGTCAGGGCCAGTTTTATTTAGAGAGCCCCTGTGTGTTTTAGCAATGGCCTTTAGTATATAGTGGCAGGTTGTCTGGTTGTTGGCACCATCTCAAACTAGTTTTGTAGGAATTGTTTTTTTTTGTGTAATTGTATTCTATAGTATGTAACTATAACAAATTTCAATATGTGCAGTAAATGCATGAATTTGAAAGAACGTTGTCATGTTTTAAATATCTGTCTTAAGGAAATGATTACATTTGGAAATGTACCTGGGGTTTTTATACATGGCCCGGGGCACATAAATAGAAAGTAGTTCTTAGTTTCATGTGCTATCATGTTACCTGCAATCAGTCTAATAATAATGATTCCTGGCATGATATATTGTGACTGCAAAGTACATACAGTAAATCATCTCCTTTCCTAAAGGGAAGTTAAAGTCAAAGGCTGATTAATATATTCAGTCAAAATTAACATGTTAAAATTAAAGTGTTCATATACATATACAGGGCTCCCAGTCTGGCTCATGTGTTGCATGTATCTCTCAGATAAGTGTTGTGCCTGCATCTCTACTGTAATCTGACCAACCTTATCTCTACAAAGTTCAACAAGTTCTGTTTAATAAAGTGCATGATTTGAATTTGATCACTTGAGTTCCCGGTGCCTATATTTTCTTATTGCACCATGCTGCCCCATATTAAACCATAAGTCCTACATATCCGCCATAGAGCCCACTGAAAAACCATACATTTTTAAATATAACCCATGCTCTGCTAGTTTGAGCTTGTGGAATTGTTGCTGCAAGCTACAGCAACTGCAAAAGTGTATTTTATGGCTGGGCAACTGGTACTGCTACTTCTGCTGAGTAGACTTGACAAGAAAACTTGGGGCCTAATTCACCAAGCTCCGAAGTGAGGTGCATAGTGTTCGCCTCACTTCGGAATGACTGAGACGCGCTCGCTGATGTCCTGCGAGGCAAGGCAACTCTTATGCTCTCGCCGAGACTGGAATCCCTTTAATGCGCTCACTGATGCCCGCATGCAGAACATCAGCGAGCGCATATCCGTCGAGCTTGGTGAATTAGACCCTTGGAGTCTTTGACAGATAGAAAACACCTTAGTGTTAATATATTTCTAGAAAAAAAAAAAGTAGAATATGTTCTAGTTTTAACCATTTGTGTGCTTAACTTTTTGTAATCTGATATACCTGGCAGGATGGTAGTCCATTCTTATACTGATACCAATGTCTCCACCCTTTGAGAAATGCACCATATTTCCTTTCTAAAATGTATATTTTTTTTATTGTAGTGAGAAATATAAACTGATGCATATCCAGTGCTATTCAATCAGCAGATATTAGAATTCAGTGAATGAGCTAACCTTTTCAAACTTAGGTTCTGTCTATCTTATATGTATTAGTAGTGCTTTTTTTTTGCGCCAGTACACGGGGGTACGGCGTACCGGGAAATCTGAAGACTTACATTTTTTGCTGACATAATAAAGTTCAGAAAGTGACAAATCAGCGCATGACACGATGGGACCAGCATTCGTACTATTGTTCAACGGTTTTAGTACAGTACTGTAGTCTGTTCTTAACTTCTTGTGTTCTAGTATATTTAATTTTGATATCATATTTCACATTCACATTCATATTTTATCATTAGGCTCGAACAGGTCCATACCAATTTGTAGTGTGACCTGCACTCGACGACGTCATTGTTGACGTATATCCGGTGGCCACTGGTTCTTCAACTATCGAACTTGCATCAGCTAGTGTTAATGATCCAGATAACGTAAAGCTGCTGTCGTCTTGTGAATCAAAGGCTCCCGAATGGCCAACATGCTGGACTCTAGACCAGAAGAATGATTACTGCAGTAAGTACAATTGGCTGTACATTTGTGAACAGAAGCTCGGTTGTTCGTCATGCAAGAAAGTTGGACGTCATGGCTGATGAAAATTTAGTTGAAATTTAGCGTTTCTCATAGAATACAGCCTAGGTAAATCAGTTAAGGAATACGAAAACCATATTTTGCAAGTGAAAAAAACATTTATACAGTATTAGCTATTTTTTATTTTTCTTTTGCAATCTGAATTACATAGTTTTTGATTGAAATGAGCGTACAGACTACAGTACTAAATAATGAGAAATTAATCTGAAATGTGTACCGGGAAATATTTTTTTACAAAAAAAACACTGTGTATTAGCATAGTGTTGGCTTAAAGACCAACTTCACGTTTCTTTCTTTTTCTTCACATTCTAGGTATGCACAGAGTTGTGCTGTACACTCTCTCCCTCCTCAAACATATCAGTTGTACTCAATAAATGTACAATTACTTACAAATGGCCTCCAAGTTCTGCTAGTTCCAAATCCTATAGGGAAGAATTGTCTTTCAGTAATAAACATGCAGGCCATTCTCTATGATTTCCAATACACAAGCAGAGTTTGTATTGATCTGTAATACTGTTAGTGTAGTATTTACAATTCAATTCACATATTGACTGTAGGTAGTGGGAAAACCTACAGTGCAATAGTTGGAGTATTTAGATACATTAATCACTAAGCCATGCAAAACAAAACAAAATGATTCAATTCAGGTCTTTTATCTACAAAAAAATCTATTACTTAATTTACATAACAAAGCAGGGACACTTCTGAATTGTGCTATTTACATAATGAAAACACATTAGAAAAGAATATGCTAATGCAACAGGATGGTAAACTAAGGACAAGCTGGTGGCTTTTTACATGTGAGTTGTATAATCTTTCAGGATTAGATATAAAGCCTTTAATGTAGATCACATTTAAAACCTTCAGTAGCAGATACAACTATCATTCACTTAGTTAACCTTAACAGCACTCAAATAATAATTGAATCTTATTAACACAGAACTAAATGGGTTAATGCTCCCAAATCTCACTCTACCACATTATAAATGTACCATCAACCCCTTTAGGGCATCCATACAAGATACAAGGGAGTGTTGAATTTATTTTCCACTGTATATTTCAGAAACACAACAGTGTGTGAATTTGCAACAATTTGTCAGCTTTGCATATTCAGCAAAGATTATTTTCTGAGATGTGGTGAATACTTGTGCCATTACTTGCCCTGAGTGTAACATCAGTTCAAGTTCTGATTAGTCATATGTTCAGATGCACAGTGCAGACTGCATTAGTTTTTAAGTAGCACCTGAACTGGTGATCAGCACCACAGCAAGTGCATTCCATGTGTCTCTCGTTTAAAGGGGATTACCTGGCATAGTTTCCCATAGCATCCCTTTTAAAAAAATGATCATGTACAATGATGTACAGCATGTATCTAGAATTCTTAATAATCATCCACGTGAACATTTTATTTTATATATGTGCAGGCTTAAATGGATGCTTGTTGTCTTAGTCCAGTTTTGGCGGACCCAGATTTAAAAAACTTAGGGGGTAATTCACGATAGTGCGAAGTGAGGTGCGTAGTCTTCTCCTCACTTCGCA
>WMED01004165.1:0-18005 GCA_019650415.1 Pipa parva
GAACGCTGGCTTATCACTGGTGGTGTCGACCAGAGTTGGTGGAACGCTGGCTTATCACTGCTCTGTAACATTGACTTCAAGTCAATGCTGGGTGCTGCATTAAGTTTAAAACATTGTAGGGGCTGAAAAATCTTCTTACTTGCTGTGCAAAGTATAAGGTCTGCCCCTGAAAATACAGTGCAGTCAAGCAAGATTTCAGGCTGGGCCTGCAGACAAAAATAAAGCAAAGAGCAGAAACATGTAAAAAGGCGCAGAAATGCATTTACAAAAACACATTAAAAAAGCTCTGCTTAAAGTGCACCTGTCACCTCAAAACTAATACTAATTTAGGATCTACTTATGAAATAAACGTTTTTGTAAATATATATGTATTTTTTTAAAAATGTACCATTATTTAGCATTTCTCTCTGTCTTCTTCCCTGTCAGCCTGAGATTTCTTTCCTGAGTGGTCGAGATTAAATAATGATCGACATTATAGCTTCTCCAATCAGATCACTTAAATCATGATCTAGCAGGGATCTGATTGGAGGAGCTATAATGTAAATCCTCATCACCTGACCCAGGAAAGAAAAGGCAGGCTGACAGGGAAGAAATGCTGTGTAAAGGTACATTTTTTTAATGCATATAAATTTACAAAATGTTTATTTCATTAGTACAACCTAAATTAGCATTAGTGTTTTGAGGTGACAGGTGCACTTTAAAAGCTGTAGGGTCATTGGTGGAACGCATCTCCTCTGATCCTGTGTGACTTTCTTTAAGTAAATAAATGCGCCAGCAAACTATGTAACAAAACATATTAGGAAATATAGATGGTGACCTTCTTATTAATTTCCAGATACCAACCAACATCACTTATATAATCAGAGTCCTCAGACTCTGTTACAGAATCATCAAACTGTCCTCTCAGTTAGACCTATTTTATTCACAGCATTCTGTTATTGATTGCAGTTTGGTTGGCCTCACTTGAGTCATGGGCCATCAATTAATGCCACTGCAGTTACATATGCCCAATGTTTAAAGGTCAATTTGTGGATTTTTTTCTCCTACAAAGCCACATGTCCCAATGCATGTCAACATTCATCATGTCAATATCAAATTCTTTCCTTTATAAATTACAAAGGGAATTGAAAGTTCCTACTTCATATACTTGCCTGCAGGAAAGTGAATTTTCCCTGCAGTTCAGATGGAAATTGTTAACCTGTTAACCAGCTTCATCTTCCGTTTTATGGGTATGAGAATTAAATCAATGGCTACAAACACAAACTTATATATGCTTTGGTTACATGGTGGGTTTCTTTCACAAGGTGCAGGTACATCACTATTTGGAATGACTGATCTATAGATTACTATCTACATACGGTATAACTACAAAGCTCCATTGCAGCCTTTATTTCAGTGTCCTAGTGGCAAACTCTCTTAGGCAGTCTTCATTCATTTTTAAATTATGATTCCTTATTAGAGAAACTATGATAGATACAGATACAGGCTGCAATTATGGTAAATAAAGCAAGCCAATGGCATTTCTCTGGGTCAAAACGTATGTAAACAACTTTACATTTCCCGTTTTTGTTTCTGAAGTTCAATTATGGGATCAACAATGGGCAAAGTGAAAAATATTCCTCAAGAAGCATGACATTCTATTATTATTCTGTGGAATGAATGCTTATCCATGTGTCAGATTGGCAAGAAACTTAACTTCAATATTGCATTAGCAAGATGTTCACTACTGTTTTCAAACGGAATGTAACCAATATTTAAAGGTGTAGAAGGCTTGCCACACCTCTAGGAAGGGCTACAGAAGTTGTAAGCTGAAATTTCCCCTGAATATCTTTAAAAAAATTGACAGCTAGAGAACCAAACATCTACAAAGCTGTAAATGCAGCAAATGGAGAATTCTTTGATGAATACAAAGTTTCATTTTTGATCAATAAAATGGTACCTCGATTTAAAAAATGATAACGTTATTTTAAAAAACAGGAATTAACAGGTGCAATAGTTTACAGAGGTTTAGTAACTCATAGCAACTATTAGGTTGGCTTTCATAATTTTATCTCCTCTGTTAAAGTTCATTCCAATAGATGTTAATATACATACTGATAAAATGATAAACAGTAAGAATTGAGCATTTTAACTGATGGCCAAAAGACCAGAAGAATGGAAATCTTGACTACAGGCAGAGTAGCTAAACTTGCAAGATATTTGTAGATCCAATCATCTGGATGATAATCTATACAGTTGGATAATTCATTCAGGGCAAATTATTTCGTCTACCAGCTGTGCTTATTGACAGACTAGATTTACAGTTCTGAACAATAATTTCTTTGCCAACTCAGGATGATCATTCAATGAGATATACACAGAAAGAATATCTGCTGACTTGCTTGAGTACATATATGTTCTATGTATACCCATAATACCTTTGAACCTCTAGGGCCCTTGTGCCCCAGAGTTCTCTTCCGAACTGGGAGTAGGTTGCTGGGGCTTATTTGATTCACATCATTGCGGGTGTGGGGCTAAAATGACTGGGAACCATTCAGGGGTTGTATGGCCTTAAAGGGATGGGATTTTGGCTAAAGGAGGTGAAGTTTGAGGCAGGGATGGGCGGAGTTACCACATTTTATACCTAAGCTAGAAATTTGTGGGTTTCTCTGGAGACTTGCTGTTTGTGATAGGTTCCCGGGTCTGATACCCACTGTAAGTATTCTAGAGAAATACTATGGTTGGGATGCCCCAAAAGTGAATAGATGGTCATAGTTTTACTCAACTTTTCTGAACAAATTCTACTGTGTATCAACAACTTAACTATGCAATAACCTTTAAATAAATCCAAAATTTACTTTTTCCTTTTAAATCTATTCCCTTTTTACTGTCTGTTGTTAATATTATTGAAAAAAAATTTTTTTGAAGTATTATTTGGGAAAACAAAAACATTAAAAATTTATGAATTCTGGAGAGAAGAAAATCCAGAATGTCTCACTTTCTGTTATCAGATAATTGATAATGTCATTTAAAAGTAATTTTTCTCATGAACCAGAGGAGACATTGTAAATTACCTGGCCTTAAAGGATACGTGACTTAGGACCTTATTGACAAAAGCCTGAATTCACCTGTCAAATTCACTTTGCTACAATTCGAATTGCATTGCGAAAATAGTCGCAAATTTAATTCTCCTTATTTATGAAGTTGCAAATAGATTTTTGGAACAAGTGGACTGATATGGTGGTGGTTGCTGATCCATGTGTAGTGTGGTAAATTCAGTTGTCTAGCAGTTGGTTGTAAGGTCAAGCGAACTGATGTGAATTCCCCCAGTGAAGTGCAGTGATGTCATCCTCACGATCTCAATAGCTGAATATAAATGAATAATACATCTATTTCTATACCACCTTGTGAAATAGTCACACCAGGTCCCTGCTAACAACCCATCAATTCGCCACTCAAGTCAAACAGGTGAATTCAGAGCACTACGCCTTGTTGAATTCATGGCTGAGACTGACTCTGACTCTTGTTGAATTTGCAAAGGACCTGTGCACACTCATGAAAAGTAATGTGAAGAGCTCCATAAGTCTGTGACTATTGTAGTCGCCTGGCGATGACGCGTATTCACCACATCGCAGAATTTGCTCAATAAGCTAATCAAATGTAAATGTAAATTCATAGCTATATGCCATTATTCAGCCTTTAGTCATGTAGGCCCATAATCTGTACTGCACACACAAAAGGTTATGGATTTGAACAAATCAACAGAGGTAATGTAATCTGATCTCTAGTAACCCACTGAAACCAATCAGAGAACAGCTTTCATTGTTCTAGCTATAGAATGCTGGTAATTATGGATTACTAGCTCTCAGTATGTATGCATGTACGGTATGTATAATTTTATTTATAAAGCGTCACAAATGTATGCAGCGCTGTACAATTCAGCAATACAAATATAGTACACATGAGAAAACTGCATTATACAATACAAGTATAATATCACAAGGATATAACACTTTAAGTGCCAGATTGTGGTTGACACAAGAGGTTGGAGGTCCCTGCCCTGTAGAGCTTACAATCTAGGTAAACAATTACTTCTGTTGATACATTTCTCTGTCTGGTAGATACATTTTGTATTATTATTAATAATAATATATATTATTATATATTATCTTACACCGAGATAAAAACCAAGAATAAAGACATTTAAAGGGGTGAAATGTGTCTGGATTGAGGGGTGACATCCAGCACCATACTCTAATTTATCAAGAACTGCATTTTCGCGCTTATTACTAAGGGGGTAATTCAAGAAAGAGCGAAGATACCTTGTGATGCTTCTCATCAGTTCGCCGAGACGGGTATGCGCTCCCTGGTCTCCTGCAAGCAGAGATCAGCGAATGCTTTAAAGGTACTTCGGCTCACCTCGCGACCACTCGAGTCACCTCGCCAAGCCGAAGTACCTTTAAAGCGTTCACTGATCCCCACTTACAGGAGACCAGGGAGCGCGTACCCGTCTCGGTGAACTGATGAGAAGCATCGCAAGGTAACTTCACTCTTTCCTGAATTACCCCCTTAAGACTTACCATGACAGCTGACTGGTAAACAATTCTATAGCAGGCCATGCTTATATGACTTTACAGTACATGTACTAAGTATGCTTAAATTTATACTGGCCAATTTGATCACTTATTTGTTTTCTTACATGTAGTCTTTCAATGCTGATTAATATTTTTTCCAGGATATGAATAATTATTTACACATGATGTACCTCCTCTATTAGGTTTAGTCCTATTTAGGACAGATTTTAAGTGTTTTTAACGTTTCATTCCACTTTTTTTATACTTATTATTCAAAATAAGACATAATAAAGATTTAGGGGGTTATTCCCTAAGTTCGAATTGATGCGTATAAGTGTGAATTCGCCAGATAAAGAAAGTCACAATAGGCTACTATTGTCGCAGTCGCGACTTTATTATGGGAAATTTGTCGTAACTTTATTATAGGAAAATTGTCGCGACTTTTTCAATGGGAAAATTGTAGCGGAATTGCTATGGGAATCCGCTGTTTGAGAATTCAACAGTCGAATTCGCACCGTAGTGAATAACCCCCTTTAGTGGGCACATTACTAGAGGGTTCTGTTTTTCTTTGCAGTTCTGTACTGAATGAGGAACATTGTAGGAATAGTCCTTGGATTATCCAGAGACTGATTATATAAATTAACAGTATTATATAAAAGCGTACAATTAGTACACGTACCATAAGGAAGACATTTTATGCTTTAGACATAACATATTGCAAAAGTAGGTTATGTTTGTGTGTGAGTGTGGTAGCTTTATATTAGACATATTGGAGCAGAGATTTCATCCAGAGGCTATAGAAGAATGTCCATCCAAGTGCTATAGTGGAAATGACGATGTCATGTTTAATATTCTGTAGCATTTATGCAGTCTAATGTAGCAAATCTGAAAAATATCTAAAACTATTTGTACTTTGCAGTGTTCAGTTTCTGGTCTTATGTGACCTGTTTTTTTTTTTTGTGGTTTTAAAAAACACAACCTGCATTTGTCATGGCTGCTATAGGTCTGCAGTGCTATCTGGGAGCTGTAACTCAACAACAGTTAGAACAGAGCAAACTGCATGTTAGACATCCCTGATTTAAAGGGGCACTAAAGTGCTGATATTGCTACACACTTGCATATAAAACTCCTTTATACTAAGCCAATTGTTGACACAAATAGTTTAAAAAAACATTTAGGGAAGAAACACTTGCTGTTTGTTTCCCTTAATTAGTTTTCCTGAGAGCTGACATTTTGTCCTCCCCCTCCCAATTTTGGCAACATGAGAAGAAAAAAGCTGATTAACTGCTATCTGTTAAGCAGTATGCTGACCTATTGACCTCATTGATTACATTTGGAAAGCAGGAGATTATAGATGATAAGCAGAGCCGGCTCTGGCTCTATTGGAAGCCCTAGGCGCCCCCTCCCCTGGAGCCCCATCCCGCGCCACCCCCTTCCCCGGCGCCCACCCATCTGCGATGCCCTGCAGGTGGCGCCCCTAGCATTTGCCTTCTCTGCCTAATGGCAGAGCCGGCACTGATGATAAGATAACTTGTGCACAGGCGTTAAGTAGTAAGTAGGGCAAAAATGTCCGGGGGAGGATACCTTTTCATGGAAAACTGGCCAATAGACATCACACACACATTTCCTGGTGCAAGAGTTTATCAGTGCTGCCTACTCAATTATTCTGCTTCACATGAAACAACTACTGGGGAGAAACACTTCTTACTAATGTATAGTATTGCATATCAAAAGATGTAATCTGACTATAGTTCGCCTTTAAATGCTAGTAACACCAACAAAAAAACTTATTTGGATTAGTTTGGCAATTATTTAAATTCAGCACTTTGTAAAAATCTTATCTTTGATTTTAAAAGATTTTAAATTGATTGATTTTAAATTCATGAGTTTTATTGTTTTCTATCCGTTTTTATTTTTTACCAATAACAGCCATGTTGTTAAAAAGATCTCACCCAGTCCCATATTTTCTATAGTGATTTAGATAATACATATTCAGAAAGTGTGCCCAAAAAGGCCAAGTCTTAAAGCTAAGTAACTAAATATCCTTCTTCATAGACACAATTTAGAATTTTTGGAAGCACAAATTGAATATATAGTAATGATAAATGCATTTGGAACATTTTCATTTTTTTGGTGTAGTGTTCTTTTAATTTCTTTTTATTACATTTGAAATTTTTAAATTGCTATACTTCTATGTTTTAGAGATATTTAGGTTAAAGTTCATTAGTTGTACAAAAGGATTTCTCACATTTTCTCATAACCTGTTTATGTTCTTAAGCACAGTTAAGAGGGTAATTCACTAAGGTGCGAATTCGACTGTAGAATTCTCAAACAGCGGATTTTCATAGCAAATCCGCAACCGTGACAATTTCCCGATTGTAAAGTTGCGACCACAACAATTTTAAAAGTTGTAACTGCTACAATTTTCCATAGTAAAGTCGCGACTGTAACAATATTGTCATTATAAAGATGCGACTGCGACAGTAGCAGCTTATTGTGACTGTCTTTAACTGACGAATTCACACCTATATGCAACTATTTGGACTTTAGTGAATAGCCCCCTTCATTGTTTACTTTTCAGTTGTTGCTACATATATATATATATATATATATATATATATATATACAGTATATACTGTATATCACAAATGAAAATTTTTTTCAAAATCTTGTTAATCTTTCTGATTTGCTCTGTTCAGTCTTTCTTCCCCTTTTCATTCTGTTACTTAAATGTTTTAAAGCGATTATCTGCTTTGGTGGTGTAAACAACAGAAACACCAGAATTTCTAAGCAGTGCACATTTTTTGCTTGTTCTACATTAATGTTTATAAAAAAAATAAACTCTTACATCCTGTATATATCTTTGATTGATACAATACATGTCTTCTTTTTAGAGTTGCCTGTATTTTTAAGGTTCCTTCTATTTAATTATGGAATATGTATGCAGGAACTGATGGAAAATGTGCTTCTCCTCAAAGCAAAATTTCCTCTTGTTTCAGATTCTATAGGTGGGACATTTCCATCCTCTTCCCATCGATGTCATCACAAGCAGAAACATTGCATGCCAATGCCACAATGCGGGGGCCTAGTCATCTCTCCTCTCCTTTTCCACCCGCATGCCAAGGGATCGCAGATCATCATGGACACTTCTCAAAAAGCAGTGAAGAGGCAGGCCAGTTTTTGTAATGCCATCACCTTCAGTAACAGGCCTGTCGTCATCCATGAGCAAATCAGGCTTAAGGTAAATTAAGAAATTAAGCATTCGATTTTCTTCTCAAAAGCGCTAATATTGCTATAATAATCTGTATATTATAGGAAACTGATCACACTTTTGTAACTACTGGCCAACCACACATACAAATACCATACATTTTATTATTCAGTCACCCATACAATCTTCCTCCTGCTGCTGTCATGTAACACCTTGTGGCATCATGGGAGAATTATTGCTGAAAGACAACACCGCATTTTGATTGGCCAAACAGCAGGGGGAAGAGTTGACTGAATTGGCTGCCATTAGTGTAGAAAAAACATTTTTATATGAAGATGGCTACCCAGTGGGGAGCTGTACTTTAGGAAGTTATAAATGATAATGTACACCTCAAAATGAACTATAATCAGGAGTGCTTTGTACATGCTGTCATATAACTGTGTGCAGTATGGGTGCATCCTCTCTGAACTGAAATTAGTTTTAAAAAAGTTTTAAAAATACGAGAAATTATTAATTTTGCAATATGTAAGTTTTCTCATCTTTTTAAATTAGTAGTAGAAAAAAGGTCGCGCTCATTAGACCCGATAGGCCACAATGTATTTAAACAGATAATGTGGCAATAATTTCCACAAAATGGAATTTTGATGTTTAATTTATATGTTCATATTTTTTTTTTCAAATAACTAAGTTACAATTAAGATACTCCAAAGCAGATGTTTAGAGTCAACCCTCCTTCCTTTCAAGTCTTTGCACTATCTCACCCACAGACACAAATTTGTCAATAGGTACAATCTTACCAGAGGTCTAGTAACCCGTAGCAACCAATCAGCTATTACCATTCATTATTATAGGAGAACAAGATTTCTGATTAGTTGCTATGGGTTAATAGACTTCTGCAAATGATTTCACCTTTTGATTATCTAACAGAGTTCAGTGTATGTTTCTACAAATAGATAGTGATGAGACAGTTTAATAAAGATTGGATAGAAGCACACTGTGCCAACTTCATGCAGCATGAATGACTTGCACACTTGGGGGGGGTAATTCAGGAAAGAGCTAAGTTACCTTACGATGCTTCTCATCAGTTCATTGGAGATCAGCGAACACTTTAAAGGTACTTCGGCTCGGTGAGGCGACTCGAGTGGTCGTAAGGTGAGCCGAAGTACCTTTAAAGCGTTCGCTGATCTCCGCTTGCAGGAGACCAGGGAGCGTGTACCAGTCTCGACGAACTGATGAGAAGCATCGCAAGGTAACTTCGCTCTTTCCTGAATTACCCCCTTGGAGAAGTATATTAAGGGCCTCATTGTCAAAAGTCCAAATAGCCATGTAGAGCTCTGAATTCACATCTATTCACCACTTCCCCATGTTTGCTCATTGATCAAACTCTGCAACATAGGGTAGGTGTGCGCAGGCCATTTCATTAGGGTGTGCCCCTATAGAAAAAAAATCTTAAAGCTAGGTTCACACTGGCATTTTTATATGCAGTGTATCATCCTGCATGCTGCCATTAGGGCACACCCTGTGCGCACACCTATGCTCTGCAATGTGGTGAATATGTGACCAGTTAGTGCGTCTATGATAGTTGCGAACTTACGGTGTCCTTTGCCTCTCTTTTTGTGTGCACACGCAGATATTTCTACTATTGACTAAGATGTGGAGTGTGTTGAAGGATTGAATGCAACAAGGTGTACTGCTCTGAATTCACCTGTTTGACTTTGCCACATCAGACTGGCGAATTGGGGGTTGATGGCAGGGATCCAGTGTTGTTTATGGCGACTATTCATTCAGAAGTGATAATGATGAATGCAACTAAATGACAACATGACCTAGGGATAAGGTGATATAGAAATAGATAGAATATTCACAGAATACAGTTAGTGGGATATGGTGAGTCTGACCTCACTGCCCTTCACTTTCGAATTTGCTTCACTTCGCATGACTTCTCATCCTACTTCTGTCCCCTTGACTACATCACACTGTGCATATGACAGCAATTTTCTTGTGATTTTGCACTGCTTATTACATCCAGTCCTGCATGCATTTATTTATTTCTTTATTATGTTATGTTTTGTACATTGTAAGGTGCTTCCCGATCTACTGTTGTTTTGATATAATTACTACACTAAAACTTGAGTGTACCATTTTTTTTTTGAGGCCATTTGATTTTTTGCATTAGCAATCACCTGCTATAATTGGACGTCATAAGAAATTGTTTCCTTTAGCGTCCACCCTTGGTGCATGACCCCAAGGGTGTACATGTATTTTAATTGGTTTTAATTTCCTTTGTTTGCTGTGTTGTAATTAATAAATTTATTTTTCGTGTGTGCTATAATTGGATGCTATCTTTCTTTTGAGTTCACATGTTTGGTTCTATCCAATTAGCACCACTTTATTGTCATGCATATTATTATTATTTCTGAGTGCTCACCCCTTTTTCTTTGTGTTCTTTATATGACGGCAATCGCCATTGTCTGCTTTGTCTGACAAGTGTATTCTTCATTTAGTCAATAGTGAGAAGTGAATTTGAGTTTATTTTGGCGAAGCAACTCCAAGTGTAGCTAGGTGAATTCACCCTTTTGACAACAAGGCTATAAGTCTTGTGCCTGGCCCAATAAGAGCAGATGTAGTAAAGATTTAAGCAATGGTAGAAGTAGGAAGTGTCAATCAATTACTGGAGGTAGGTGGGAAATGAGTGAACTGGAAGTGGGTTGGTTGGTGTTAGTGTGTATATTTTACCGGATGTAATTTGCATTAATTTTCCAAAACAGCCAATATCTATCCAAAAGCAAACAGCCAAACAGTTATTACTTTACCTTTTAAACTAGATGAAAGTTTTCATATGGACATCCTGATTCTTTTCAAGAATGGAATTTGCCTTAATGAAAATATTATGGGTTGCTACCTAGTGTATTTCCTGTTGCCGGGCATTTTCTGGATTCTAACAAACTAATTAGTGCCATTTTATCCTCTATAATATTCTGGCAGAGAACTACTATCCCTTTACTTTTTATTTTTCTCTTCCCATAATCCTCCATAATGTACACATTCTTAATGAATATGATATTCCTCATCCAATAGCATTGATGTTAATATTAGCTTTAAAACAATGAGATGTGGGAAATATGCCTTATGCAGTTGTAAATAGATTTTAGTTTAGACATATTTCATTTCTCCCTCTTTAATAGGGAAATTATAGCATGGATGTACTGGTTTCTGAGTATGGCCTACTATTTATTGGCACCGTTAATCATTATAGGAATGGTTAGTTCAGATTCCAACCTCATTGGCTTTCACCAAATAATGCAGGCCAGAAATAACCACCAAATTTGCTTACGGCCTATGCAGAGAGCCAACAGTTGTGGGTGCGCCAGCATATCTCTTTAATGAAAGAGACATGAAAGCTAATGTATTTAAGGCTATGTTAGAGAGTAGGGCTTCAGAACGCTGGGTGTATGTGTGTGGGGGGGTGGGGGTGGGGCTAGAGAAACTGGGGCCCCCAATATTTTCCCAGGTTTCTTTCAAAACTGGCCCTGACTACAGGGTTATAGTTAGCAGTTCTAGACAGCATAAAATTCTGACTGATTGCAAAAAGAATATAGAATGATTCTTCAATGGTCCAAAATACGTGCAAATAGTTTTGAATATTCTAATCCACCACACTTTGCCATGAATCCCACCAACTTAGCAGAACTGCTAAACAGTTTTATTATTATAGGAGAATTGAACCTCATTAAGACTAGGGGAATTCACCATAGTGCGAAGTGAGCTCCGGATCCTTTGCCTCACTTCGCACAGACTGTTATACGCTCGCTGATGTCCTGCACGCGGACATCGGTGAACGCTTTAAATGGATTCCAGTCTCGGCGAGAGCACTCGAGTCGCCTCTCTGAGACTAGAATCCCTTTAAAGCATTCGCTGATGTCCGCATGCAGCACATCAGCGAGCGCATAACAGTGTGTGCAAAGTGAGGCGAAGGATCCGGACCTCACTTCGCACAATGGTGAATTCCCCCTAGCGGTGATTCCTAAGTGGGGAGGGTGGGAAAGCATAAGATTTTGTTTTGCTCTTGCACTGCCTCTTGATCTGACAAGAAAGCTGGTCTGTCTTACACCACAGCAAAGTGATCCTCTTCTTGCTTCCTGTTGAATTCTGCATCCATGTTTACTCAACTTGCTGAAATACACCAGGAAACAGGAAGAGAAGCAGATTGTATCGCTGCGGTGTAAGGCAGAGTGGTTCGCTAGTGAAAGCAAAAAAAAAAAAAAAAAAAACAACCTGTATGTTGAAATCTGTAAGTATTAATGTCCCCCCAATTAACAATCTCCTCTAGTATTAACAAGCTTTATTTTCCCTTTAATCTTATTTGTCACTTGCTAAAAGTGCAGGAACATTTAGGCAAACCTATTTTGACTTCAATTCTTTTTTGATTGGCTTAATGACACAATCACTACTTAGAAAAACAAAGCATCAAAGGTGTCCATGTGAACAAGATCCATTCTCATGAGGCATTAACCAAATGAAACCGTTTTTATAATGCATTCCACAATCCTCTGTGACCAATCAGAGAGGATCGACTCATTAGTTTATGAAAATGGAATATTACCAGATTTTTATGAAGGGTTATAGAAACTATGGCACATAGTATTGGCCTCCTGTTAATAACATCACCTTTGGATGAACTGTTCCTATATGGAGCAATATCTTCATATAAAACAACATTCTCCTATAATACTACATGTACTTGTTTTACCGCTAACATATGGAGATGCTTACCAATTATTAGGAATTCATAATTTCTTTTTTTTTTTTCTCTCTCTCTAGCTCAGAACCTCTCTGTATCTTTCTATCTCACATAGCAATAACATAAGGTCAGGCTATTACCAGCCCTCAAACTGAATTATCATTTGCGGTGGAAGTAATTTGGCATCTTCCTCCCATCAATCTGGTTAGCAGAATGACTTTGGATGCATTCATTTTTTCTCCCCCTAAATTGGCATGAAGAAAGAAATCCCATCTGGACTTTTCTATTTAAAAAAAACTAAATCTGCAAGTGAGGAGAAAGGAAAAAAAATAATGTATACAATTTATTTTCTGGGAGAAACTGCTCTTTTAGACATCTCACAGTTCTGAAACTTCACGCCTGGCTTAACTCATTTAAATAGAGAGAGAGAGGTTACAAATCGAACAAGCATATTTGAACCAGCCAGAATCACTGGGGCTATATGCTGTCACATCTAATTAGATGCAAAATCTTTATTTTGGCGGCTTATCCTACAAAAAATATACCTCAGTGGGATGAGAAAACTACCACTGCTTTGTTTTATATGATTCCCTCAATGTAAGCAGTAGACTGTGCAGCCTATTACTGCTGGGTCCCACTGACTCCCATGGAGGTGCTGTCCAGGCCTTCCAGGTGAATTCACCTCCACCGGGATGTTCCAAATGGTAGAATTAACTAGTAACTATGCTTTTTCACTCATAACACAACATGTTCTGGGCAGGACTGCCCTGTATCAAGTGTTGACTTGTTGTGTTATCAGTGATTATAGGGTTATTTAATGCTACCATTTCCAACATCTCGGTGGCTCCTGCATTTATATTTTTTGTTTTATACGATATAATACAAACTATAAAAAAAACATCTGGATGTGAACATACCCTGTGATCCCCATTTTTAAAAGGACATTATTACAAAAGGGTATATCAAACTATATAGATATATAGATATATAGATATATATATAAATAGTATCAACCAAATCTGAATTTGGCTCAAGATAGTGTGCATTTATAAGCACATCAACCCTTCTGTACATCTATCCACGTATGTGTTTAATGAAAAAAATAGGAACAAGAAGAATTCCCTGTCTCCCAACTCACCCTGGTTTCTGTAAAGGTATCACTGGCAATGGTTCTAGGCAGTATTGAATCTCTTCTGTGATAGGAACCAGGTCGCTGTATATTAAATTGCCTACAAGAAACTGTAAGTTAATGGTAGAAATGAATGGTTTTTAAAATGAAGCTGGTTGTTAAGCTTGCTTGACATCACCCCTACTTCTAGGCGTTGCCTTACTTAGAGGTATTTCTTTTACCCAAAATCCTCTTTGACCCCTCTGAACACCCTGTTGTCCTAGTTCTAAGCAACTATTTTCTCATAAGATAAATGTGGAGACATGGTTTAGGATTAGGGGGTATTTCTTTTGATAAATTGGTGTACATTTATCACACTGTTACAACAATAATGTGTCTGAATGGATATGCTTCCATTCTTCTTACCCCTTTAGTTGACAAGCCCTCTTATTAAAGGGGAACTACAGGCTTGTATAGCCTATGAATGATTAGGAAGGTTCCTGTCATTTTCCCCAGTTTTCAGCAAAACTGAGAGGAAATGGGAGAGGATCGAAATGACTGACAATCACAGAAAGCATCAACATCCTAGAAGAGAACAGGGGCAGCGCTGGAGACTGTAGTATCAGTGAGTATCTCCCCCTTCCTAATCACCCCTAGACTAGACAAACCTATAGCTCTCCTTTAAAGAGGACATGTAAAAACTCAGACAAAAATGGAATTTACAGGTAGTACAACTTAATGGAGATAATAGTACATTATCTGTGTTTGAAAAATAAAATAATGTTTACACCGGTTGTTTATAGTGAAAGATAACAAAACTTTGTGTTACATGTGTAAGATTAATTTCTTCAGACAGCAGTTTTAAAGTGACACACCAAAATCAAAGGGTACATTTTATTATTATTATTATTATTATTATTAGTATTATTATAGAAGGTATAATGCAGCTGTCGTTTTACACGACCACTCTGGGAAGAGTTGCATGATAGATATTTTTGATTCAAAACTGAGTGAGCCCTGGGCCCAATAGGAATCTATCCTGTGTCTTGGTAGGTCCAATACTGTGTTCAGGTAAGTCCTGAACAACTGATAAACATGCCGCTTGTTCTAAGGGTCAATGATCACACCAGAAAAAAAGAACACTACCCACATCTGACAACACTAATTGACATGACAAGTAAGGGTAGAAAACACTTTAAAAAATTTAATGTATGCTTGTCAAAGGACTCCAATCGCATGCTCTGGGTGAGTTTAAGGCCATTTCTCATTGGTTGTATATGCATTGCACTGTAAGGCAGAGCCAATTACAGTAGAGCTGTCTGTACAATTCCCCAGAGCATCCTGTATGGCATGTGTTGGACTTACTTGAAGCAATTTTTGTCTGTTATTTTTCCATTGGTGTAGTTGCCAACCCTTAGCTATCGCTGCAGTACAATACATTTACCAATTGTAGCAAATATGTAACATTAAAAATAAAAGCCATTTAATTCCTATTCAGTCAGGCATTTTTAATAAAACCTGTTGGGTAGAGGGAAGCCATAAACTGTACAACCAAACTTCTTGAATGAGGACATTTCCATTAAGGGAGCACTAATGCATTTATTTGTATTTCAGTGTTGAAAAAGCATGTTTATTATAATGTATTTATAATTTTTTGGTTTATTTTTCCTACTATTGTCTTTTAAAACTGTTGTTATATTGCTACTCTATCCTTTCTCCTGGACAGTCCTTCACTCATTGCACAATTCAGTTTGTTTTTAAGCTATTGGTGTGCTTGCTGTCTGTTAAAACAATATCCCTTCCATTGTTAGAAGAAGCTAATTGTAACAATTATAGCAAGGATTTTAGTGAGCCTATCCATGTCTTGTGACTCAAGGGAGAAGCCAGGGAATTCAGGAGATAATAGCAGGGAAACTAAACAATATAGATAATGACAGTATATTAGAAATATGTTTGTTTTGGTCTGGGGAGTGACAAAAGAGCCCAGACTTGAGGGAAACAAGGGCCTGGTCAACTGACTATACTGTAAATCAGTGATGCCCAACCCTTTTTGGCCTGGGGGCCATATAAAATTGTGACGGGCCGCTTCAAAATTGCGACTTTTAAAATCGCGACAAATTTTAAAGTAACCGATGTGACAATTTTCCATAGTAAAGTCACAACTGCGACAATATTCTCATTATAAAGACGCAACTGCGACAGTAACTGTCTATTGTGACTGTCTTTAGATGGTGAATTCACACATACGCAACATTTCGGATTTCAGAATTCGGGCCACAGGCCGGATAGCACCGGGCCATAGGTTGTGCATCACTGCTGTGAGTGAAAGAAGTGTCCTGATAATTGTAATGGACCTCACCATTATCGCCATGAAACCCAATGAACCATGTATTGTACATTTTACTATTACCTTTACATATGGAGCAGGGCTGGTCTCTCACATTTGAGAAAGGGCCTGTGTAGCCCGAAACATGTAGCGACAAAAATAAAGTTTTGCGACATCTTTCTGCTTTTTTTGCTCCTTTTTACCACCTTGTCTTGTTGGAATATGTGGAATATTGCGGTGTTAGCAGGACACCTGGAAAAGGTGTGAGCTACATGTATCTGATATAGCCAACTTTATTTTGATTCAGCTTGCCATAGAACACTTTGAGATAGGATTAAAGGGTTTATAAGAGTGAATTTACATGGCAAAAATGAATTTGTGAGGATTCGTATCCATTTACCGCTTGTGTCACTAATTCAGTTGTGCATTTTCACATACTGAGGGATATTTATAAATGTCAAAAAATATTGCAACCTGTATACTTTGGTGAGATAGTGACAATATACGTATATATTGATATTTCTTATGAAGCCATTTTAACTGATCAACATTTATTGGCATCAATCTTTTCCAATGTCAGCAATTTCTTTTTGGACCTATATAAATTTGCAGAATCGGAAAGCTCAGCAAAATGAACAATAATATTGAAAAGTGTCGCTAAATAGGAAAACGAAAAGTGATGCATAGACACAAGGTTGGTGTAATGTCACAAACTGTAATTTGCCACAGCTTGTGGATTAATCTTTGCTAAATATGTGATGTTGGTGAAGTGTAGCAAAATCAGCATCTATAGGACAATTCCCACTTCAATAAAAATATACCTCTGCAACATTCCTACACATTGAGTTAGGAGAACTCAAGATAAGACTGTACATTTACATGCATTCCTATGGAGAAGTCTGCTGTTAACACATCAGAATATATTGATGCGTTGTGGAAAAATGACAAAATCAAATTTACGGAATTTGACACAAACTTCCCTACAACATCTTTACACTGGTATGTCCTAAATAGATATGCACTAGAGCAATGTTTTCTAGAATATATGTACAGCAGTGACATCAGCTTAGTAAAAGAGCAGAATATTTTCAGTTTCACCATGTCTAATTAAGAATTAATTGCCTCTGCAAAGTGTGATAACAGAGAACAATAAAAACAGTCATTGCTCCGTGCCACTTACCTTGCTCCCTTTCATAAAAGCATATAGCATTGTAGTGAGTAAAAAATAGTATTATATTGTTTGGGATATTCCGCAGTGCTCTTTTTATAAGAAAATGATGTATGTATGTATGTATCTATAATTATATTTATAAAGGGCTACAAATTTACGCAGCGCTGTCCAGTTCAGCAATACAAGAATAATACAGACATGGGAAAAGTGCATTACACAATACAAGGATACTTCACTTTAAGTGCCAGGTTGTGGTTGACACAGTGTCAAATGCAGAGGATAGGTCTGGAAGAATTAGAACAGAAAAGTGACCCTTGGTTTGGCAACTTGGAGATCATTTGCAAGTTTACAAAGAGCAGTCTCCGTAGAGTACCCCGGCCTAAAACCAGACTGCAGCGGGTCGAGGAGATGGTGCGCATGCAGATAGTTAATAAGGCAGGTACAGGAAAGACATTGTAGAAGTTAAGAAACCAGAGGCAAGAGAGAGACAGGACGGTAGTTATCAAGGGATGCAGAGTCCAGCATAGCTTTTTTTAAGGATGGGTTTAATACAGGTCTGTTTAAAAGAAGAAGGAAAAGTTCCAGAGGACAGGGAAAAGTTGAACAGGTGCGTTAGGGCACAAGGGCAGAATCACAACACTTACTGTAATTAAAGAAGAAGGCATGGGGTCAAACAAGCATGTAGTGAGACGGGAGGAAGAGAGAAGTTGTGAAAGTTCAGACTGGGTAGCAGGAGAAAAAGAATTCAGAAACTCAGATGGGAGTGTAGGTAGAATATGTCTGTGTTGTTAGGAGGAAGAGTGATCTGGTTGCGGATGTTATCAATTTTATTTTAAGTCTGCAAAAACTTGTGGGGAGTGTGTGTGTGTGTGTGTGTGGGGGGGGGGGGGGGGGG
>WMED01004166.1:10225-21081 GCA_019650415.1 Pipa parva
GCCCATAGAGCCAGAGCCGGCTCTGTCTTGGGGAACAAATCCTAGCATTTCACAACATAATATTGGTATATACTTGGAATTTTAGTTACATGTCATCTGTTGGACTAATACTGAAAAATATTACACATATATATGTATATATCATAACACCTAATAAAAGTGCATGGATTATAAGGGTTGCCACTTTTTTGGCCAGATGAAACATATGCACGCAAAATTATTTAGCTTCTGATTTACTAACACTAACCTGAATGAAAAGTGTGCTATGGATGTGTGAATGATTTTAGAGTTTCATGTAATAAAAAAAATAAACAAATGCATCTACCAATAACTACCATATGGCATACAATACAGCAGTGCTCCATAAAAGTATCCAATACTTTTCAGTATTATTTGTACTGAAATGTCTCCTATATTATATGTATCCTATAACATGAATATACAGTGGAGCTGTACCCAGATAAAATTCCAATATACTTAAATATTTAAATTGCACTTGTCACCTCAAAACACCAATACAAATTTACGTTGTACTTATGAAATAAACATTTTGTAAATATATATGTATTCAAAAAATGTCCCTTTAAAACAGCATTTCTTCCTGTCATCTTCCCTGTTAGCCTGCCTTTTCTTTCCTGGGTTGGGTGATGATGATTGACATTATAAATCCTCTAATCAGATCCCTGCTAGATTGTGATTTAAGGGATCTGATTGGAGGAGCTATAATGTCAATCATTATTTAGCCCCGCCTACCTGAAGAAAGAAAAGGCAGGCTGACAGGGAAGATGACAGTGAGAAATGCTGTATAAAGGTACATTTTTTCACTTCATATATATTTACAAAAACGTTTATTTCATTACTACAACATAGATTAGTATTAGTTTTGAGGTGACAGGTGCACTTTAAAACTATATCATATTGAATGTATGTTCAGTTCATCAAGGACAAAAAATCATGTCCATATAGTACAGTAGGGCCCAGATAACATGACCATATAATACCAAAGCACTCACTTTGCTTGCAATGCATAAAATATAATATATTGAATTACAGCTTCAAACAAGCCTAATCCATAATATACTTGTCCCACCATAATCTTATTTTCCCATGCTATAAATTTTAGAAAAATATTCAGCAAACCAGAAGGGAACAGCCAGCCAATGATATTTAAGCTTCTAACCAATAAAATTGATGGCTTACTGGTTACTGAACTTGGCAGTATAATGGGGTGCCATTTGTCAGGTTGTGGGTGGCCCAACATTTCTTATAAAAGTCCCATATGCTGGACTTGGAAAACATTGCTAATTTGTCCCAGCATATGCGATTTTAAGATAGAATCCTAAAATGAAAAGCACATCCTATTACTATAGTTACAGAATTTCATGGTTATGAATATATCATAAGGCATTAATGATGTTTGCTGTAAATTAAATCTAATTTCAGATCTTAAGCCTATCAGTCTAAATGCCTACCGTTCTTCTATTAATATGACCTGTGAAATGGTCACTGCTGCAAATGAGAAAGGAGGCCATTATACCATGTGCAAACCCTCTGACACATAATAATTCCTTATACTGTATTAGATGTTACGTCTACTTTATAACTGCACATGTAAAAGGAAAATGTGTTTTTTTTTAATGTGTGAGAGTTACTAAGATGTTGTGGGCTAAAAGCTACTTTATTTATTATCATATTTATATATTACATATCTGACATATCTGCTTTCTTATAGTACAGTCCTGGTGTTCTATAACGTTTTATTGCCCATTCCTGCACAGAGGATACACTTGGTTGGATATTTCTGCATCTTACTTCACATTTCGCTTTTTGGTCTCTCCCCCTACATTTTGACTTTCTGCACAGTTCTTTCCTCCCCAATCTTGTTTTCTAGTGATGTTTTAAACAGGCAAGATGCAATCAAGAGAGAAGCCGCTGATTTTTGTTCACACTCACATGCAAAGACATCACTAAACATTTAATACTACTTTGCACTGTGCTATTAGCTTGTTATAGAAAACGTTCCCTTCTCAGTTTACTGGAAATTTCAATCAGTTTTTTTTTCATGCAAAAACTCTTTTTTTCCTTTAAAATTCTCACTTGTTAAAAAGCATAGAGACTAGTTACCAGATTAAAAGGGGCTAATTTGCTTCTATTAAGCCTGTGCTGATCTTGAAAATCCAATTAAGGCTTCTGGCTTTTAACAGCAAGGTTCTATTTTAAGGTTTATTAAGTTATATTAGGATTGACACACATTTCTCCTGATATAAAATAGACACTTAATTGGAATAAAGGCCAGGGACGTTTCATTAACAGTCAGTATTTAACTCCTTTAAAACCTCTGGTTGTTTTACCAATTCTGAAATGCAGCATGTCATATGGCTAGCCCTACTACATTAAGGTAATGCAAAGGACTGTTGTTAGGTGTGGGCACTTCTTGCCTTGTTTCTGGCAAGCAGGCTGATGTTTAATTACATAGTAAATTCTTACCTTGTCCTCAATGGACTGCAATACAATGGTGCCTATCGGATACTTTATTATAAACCTCAATGAAGACCAATTTAAACGATAATACAGAAAAGGGAAGTGGAAGAGAAAATGAACTGGTAAAATAAACAACAGGTTATATGGTAGAACATGGGAGAGAAGAGACAGAAGGACAGGGCATAGAATAACAAAACAATAGATTCAAGATGAATGAGAGAAAAGGGATAAAGAGTGTAAAGGGAGGTTATAGGTGACAACCAAAGGCACTCTCCTTCCTTGTTTTGATTATTTCTATTATAAGAGCTAATTGTAGCTGGCTGCAAACTATTCTAATCTATTTTCCTGCTATGTGTAGTCCATGTGGTTTGTGCTATATTAAAAAAAAAAAACAGAATTAGGGAAATAGACTATAATAAGTAAATGGTTAATGAACTGATGCAATTTTTTTTTCAGTAAAAATCGAAATTTGTATTTTCTGTGTCTTGTATTCCTATTTTATGTTATCATCCAATGCCTCAGCTGTTATAGAATTGCAGAAATGAAAACAGAAGAATGAACCAATTATGATGTGTGGATTACTGCTTTTTATTTACAGTTTAGGTGATTCAGATGTATGCACACAATGAAGCACTCTTTCAAATTCTTCACATGAAAATCACTGTGACAATTAACTCATCTGTTCCACTTACTCCATCCTGCCTATTGATTTGTTACAGGTACTGTCTTGCCTGCTGGTAGCATAGCATAAGATTTTCCCTATATTATTGTATTCCTTTGTAAATAACCTTCTTCAGAATAGTGGCCCTTTAGAATAAAAAGTTGACTGTATTTGTGAGTGTGTATATAATACAACACTTATACTTATCATTATCCACACTGACCCCAAATGATGTAATAATATATCTTTTAACTAGCTATCACCATGCATCATTCCTGAAGATCATCGTCCATTCTTAACACGCTACTCGTAGATAAAATAACATTAAAAAAAAAAAACCTGTACAATGAAAACTCATCTCATCTCTCATCACTTGGGAATGAAAACAGCTGCCGTAGTGAACAATCCATGGATAATAAAGATTACTTATCTCTCAATGAGCTATAGTGTAATCATTAACTGCAGAAACATGCAGAAATGACTCTGTCATATTCAGCCAACAGCCTAGAAATATCTCTATATTACCCCCTACTTTCCACTGCAATACTCAGGTCGTGCTCCAGTGACTGCAATAAAGCAAAAGTACAACAATAAATGCATGTGGAAGAGAATCACCTTTAGTAATTAATTTTATTATTATTATTTTATTATTTATTCATTCTTATATAGCGCTACTATTTTACACAGCGCTTTACAGAGGTTCATCATTCACTTCAGTCCCTGCCCCATGGAGCTTACAATCTAGTCTCCCTAATTTGTCACACACACAGATGTATGTTTTTGGATTGTGGGAGGAAACCGGAGTGCCCGGAGGAAACCCACGCAAGTGCGGGGAGAACATACAAACTGTATGCATAATGCATACCAAATCTTGTTACATAGACTTTCTTTTTATTTTCACCAGTGCTATGTTGCAGCATGTCACATCTTTTCTGTGGTGAATTGTTTCTTGCCAATCTGTGTGGGAGAAAATGTAATCTCTGAAAATAAATGGGGCTAAATACAACTAACTTCAGTACCCATACCAAAGGAAGAAGCAGTGTCCGCTGCTGTTTTCTAATCTAGCGCAAGTACAATGTTTATCTGTAGCTCCCTTAAAGTTTTGGATGAAAAATATAGGGAGAAATGTATCAAGTGGTGTTAACGTAAAAAATAGACGCAAATGACTTTGCATCCATTTATTAGCAATTTATCATTCACTTGATTTTTGAAGGGTAGAACGATTTTAAGACCTATTATAAGACGTAAAATGAACGCCTGCCTGAACCCAGGCGTTAGAGAACCAGGTACACATTTGTGTAGAAAATGTCAGCAGTTCCTATTTTGCATCTTTTTTTCTTTTCTTTTTACTTTAATAACTTGTTTTTGTCCAAATGTTAACAATCACCATTTGTGCTCGGAAATTGATAAGATTTTGCTAATATTTGGACACAAATGGAAATTGCTAACATTTTTACACAAAAATCGAAGTTGTCATTAGGCGCACTTTTAATGGTAAATAGCTGTTATTTTTTCGTGTCTAATTTTTACCATTGCAATAACACCACTTGATACATTGCCCCCACAGAGGCTGAAGTAATTCTATGTTATTTGTTTCTTCTCTTGATCGATTATCCAACCCCGACTAAACTTTTGCTTATGGTAATTCCCATACACACCCACACATTCTAAAACCAAAGTCATTATTATTTTCCCTACTCTATTATTCTTTGGTCTTCCGTATTAGTTATATATATATACTGTATATACAGTATATATATATATGTAGGAATATGAGGAAAAATAAGCATCAAAACTCACCATAGAAATGAGAAATGTTTGAGCCATTATAACATTCACATAACTATTTGTGGTCCCTGTAAGACTATCATTTATTGATAAATCTAGAAGTCTGTTCAGAGATTTATGTGAATATCAAAGTCTTTAACCAAATGAAGAAAAAAAAAAACTTTATTCCTATGACTTCCCAACAAACAAAATTCATAATGGGAACTAAAATATCTCTTGTTCCTCTAGCTTTAAAGGCCTTTTAAAGACAGATAATGAAATTAAAGAAAAAAAAATTAGTACTTAGTACTAATGTGGTAAAAAAGGCTGATGCATGTAGATTTTAGTCAGTTTGGTGTCCTGACAGGACAGCCTTTACAAACTGCATAAATATAATTTATTATATTTTCATTTACAATAAATGATTAATGAACAATATTTTAAATATTGTGTAATAATACTCACAATTAATTCTAATTGCAGAATATAGTATCAATAGAACTGCAACAGTACAACACACAATGATGATTGGCTGAGGGCCCTACACATAATACATTTTTTCTGTTTTTTAAGAACTACAATGTTTAAAACTCAGTATGTGTTGTGAACATAGAATGCTCTGTTGTATATGTAGAAAAGAGATTGTTTCCCTGACAACAACATGGGTTATATAAAAGCTCTCACATATCCTGCCTACATGAATTGTACTAGGTTTGTTTCTTTGCTTTAGAAGAAAGCATTAGCCTAGACTAGCTCTCACAGGCACATATCAAATTCAACTAACTCTGCTTTAATCCATCAGAGAAAGCAATTAAAAGGATATTTAGCAACAAGGAGAAGAAAAAAAAGTAATGTGTCATTGCCTAATCAAGGCAGTAATTAAACTTTCATGAGAATTACAGGTTCACAGAAAATGTGACCTGAGCTTGGAGGCCAATTCAAGCTAAACTTTAATAAGATAAAAGCTTCTAAGGAGCATCGTATGCAACAGTCCAGTTATGCATGTGTTAGGATTAATCACAATAACAGTGGCCCTATCTACCAAACAAGCCCTTACCAAACCCCAAAAAAAGGCTTCTTCACAGGAAAACACAGTAATGCTTTTATTACCCAACAGCATTTTAAAGCCTTTTAAACACAGCTACAACATCACAGTAGATCGGATATATTTGTTTTATAGGAGTGTCTTTTGGGAAGGCCTGAGCCCTAACTAAGGGTAGGTGTTTAAATAACACTTCGGGGAGCAACCCCTTCACTTACTTCTGTCAGGAAAAAAACAATTACTGCCTACATCTATGAACTAGTGCAAATTATTCAACTCAAACTACCCATAACACACTTTACTGCATCAAGCAGGTTATCTTCTCCCTAGTCCCTCATGGCCTGGAATGAGAGCATATTTCTACTTAATCGAATAACCTTCCAAGGAACACTTTTATGGGATACCATTGTTGATTATTACACATGTTGCATGGCAGCATTACAAGACTTATTTTAAACATACCAAACATCAAGGTTAAAGATCAAACATCAAGTTTAAAGATTGTTTTCATTAATATAATCATTTATGTTCTTTTCCAATGCATAATCAAAAAGGTGCCTAACCAAAGGTGAAAAACCCTCCGACATTGATTGTTTCTTGTTAATCACTGAAACTAGTACAAAAGCTATACTAGTTCTTAGTTGTTTTCACAGAAGTACTCTAGTGGTGCAGTCATCACAGGACCCCTTTCTCCACCTTCTGGTGAGGCATTGTCAGGATACTTGGGGTTTCCAGGACACCACAGCAGGTTTGGTGCTTCCCCCATCCAGGGCATGTAATCTAAAGGATCCCTGATGTTCACTGGGATCAGGTATTTATAAACCAGTAAGGCATGAAACCTCAGGTGGCTCTATGGCAAAGAGACAAGATCACCGCCTGTGAATGGGTTCAAATCCCGGGCTGCATTACAAGCATGAAGTCCAAGGTGATACACTATTTAACAGTTTTAATGCATAAATCGCAAATTGAAATATAGTTAGTACTGGTGACGTCACAAATAGTTCATGATGGATGGGTCATAAAGAGTGATGCACAGTGATGAAAATTCCACCACAATGTTCCGTTAACTGTATTAAGTGAATGTTACATCCCTTTCTATGTCACCATATCCCTAGTTCATTGTCACTTGGTCACACTTTATTATCAATTTTGAATGAAGGTTATGCCACAACAGGTGCTATCATTAATCCTCTATTTTGCCAGTTTGATCTGCTGATATCAAAACATTGAATTGAGAGCAATATGTCTTGCTGAATTCATTGCTTTGTCAGACTCAGACCTTTGATAAATAACTAATTGACATATGTGCACATGCACGCAAATTGATGCATAACTCTGTGACAATCGTAAGCATTTGAATTGGACGTGAATTTGTGAGATCACAGAGTTTTCTGAATAAGCAGAGTTGGAGAAGTGGCGAATAGTAATTCTGACTTGCATGTTACTGTTTAAACTTGCATTAAGAAACCCCTTTATCATCACAGCAGAAAAGATACAAAACCACTACAAGTAAATCAAAAATACATGATCCAAAAAGTGTTTGCAAACTGCCACTGTAACAAATAAAATATATACACTGGAAACTGTGTTATTGGATTACATCTTCATACTTAAGTGTATGCTGGCAAGTGAATGTAAAGCAGATTTGTTCCACGTTGTAATGCTTAGGCTGCTCGTATAATCGTATTGTGGTCAATAGAGGAACACACTGAATAGAATTTTTGTAGTTTTTTTCCCCACATATTTATACTTACTTTTCCATTATGATCACTCCAATGTTTTTATCTCCTAAACATTACTAACATTAACAAGTAAACTTCTTATGCTGAAAATTCATTGGGCTCAACAGCCTTTCTTTAAATATTTATACTCGTGAATCTAAAATGATACCAGTAATAGTGTAATTTTTCTGATATGGATGGAAGTTAATGAAGCCTTAAAGAAATATTTGAAGAGTAAGTACACATGTCAGAGAGCATTTGCAATCTAAGTTCTCAGGTTGATGTTGTATACACTAAAGGCGAAATTTATTATACTCGGAAAGACCGCTCTGGGTCTTTTTCCAAGTTTACCATGGGAAATTTTTCATTGTTCTTGTGAGATTTCAGGATCAAGTTTTTGATCCCCATTTTCAAAATTTCCGATGCTGCTAATGTAAAGTATGGCTACCTTTCCATCAAAAAAAAAAAAAATGAAAAAATCAGGATAAAAAAACTCGACCTTGAGAAATGTCACGAGAACAATGCGTGATTTCTCTCGGTAAAATCGGAAAGACTCAGAGCGGTCTTTCCGAGTTTAATACATTTTTCTCTAAGATTATTCCCTGTAAACTGAATGATTTCTGTTGGATTTCAGACCAAACACACTCGGGCTTATTCATCACAGTAGATGAGTCAGACAGTAATTTGCTACTTTGATCTGGCATAGTAAAACTGTAGAATTCGGCACAGTACCCCTTGCCAAATTAGCCACTTCAACAGATTCCTGCACTTAATGAATAAATTACCTGTGCACATGCATACAAAATTAAGCAAAGTACTCTGTAAGACCACTACCATTGTAAGCAACCGAACTGCTTTACATGACTGTTCAGACATTCATGAATAAGTCTTATTTCATATTTCCCTTCAAATGATTTTTATTACTAATTATATTTTTTCACTAATTTTATTTCTGTACAGGTCCTGTCTTATCTTTAAACCTGCCCTTAAAGTGGAAGTTCAGTCTTGATAAAAAAATGAATACCATAAAAAACAATGTAAATGCATTGCTATAAAAAATATGTTCCACTTGTTTTTCTGCAATCACTGTATAAGTGCTTATAAAGACTACATTTTTCCCCTCAGAAGTCATGGAGGGTTTAACAGTTATACTGTTCATGATATCTTGGAACAAAGAAGAATGCTCACGTATTTTAAATGATACAAGTATGCAATTAAATGAACACATTTATGACTAAAAGAAAAGTGACAATGTTTTAAAGTGTTGCTAACTCAAATATAATGAGGAAACTTTTCCAGTGTTTTCAACAAGATGCGTTTTGTTTTTTTTTAAATAATTCTAGATAAAAGAAAAGCCTGTGAAATATTAAGTGACAAACAGGTTAAGATGATTCGTAAGAGCAGCAAAGTAATTGTGACAAAGACAGCAGCGCAACTTGACACACAGAAGAGAAAAGAAGACACACTGTGCTCTGTATATTCTTTTGCTATTAGATGACAGTAAAAGGGCAACAGTATTCAGCCAGTAACTAACATTTTCACCCATCAAAACACTGTCACAGTATCACCTTGTTGTTGCATTGGATAAACAATAAGATGTGAACCTATCACACTACTTCATCACTATGGCCATAGTTTGTGAGACAGCAAAATGCCCTTGTGTAATGCTCTCTAGTTACCATAGCAACTGATATTATCACAGAGGCATTTCAATGTAAAAATCATTTATTAGGGGAGAAAAAGTTGTTATGTGCTTCTGAGGTTTTACAGGATTTTAATTAGTAATATTAATATTATCACCTAAGTTAATGATGCCAATTATACAATGGTAAACATGAGTAAGTGCCTTATGAATATCAAAATTATCCATAAAGTTTCATGCATAATCAAACTTTAAAAACACATTCTTTCCAGCAAGAGGCAATCTGCCTCTGATTCAGTCTGTCTTGAAAGGGACAATTATGAAGACTAGTATGGCTGCTAAAGGGAAGATTTTTATATGTGAGTTATTGGGGGGTTATTCACTAAAGTCCAAATTGTTGCGTATAGGTGCGAATTCACCAGATAAAGACAGTCACAATAGGTTGCTACTGTCGCAGTCACATCTTTATGAGGAGAATATTGTCGCAGTCCCGACTTTATTATGGGAAAATTGTTGCAATCTTAACAATAAAAAATTGTCACAACTTTACAATTGTAGTGGATTTACTATGGGAATCCGCTATTTGCTAATTCGACAGTCGAATTCTCACCTTAATGAATAACCCCCAACTATCTCAGATTAACAAGAACATTTCCCACGTATACACATATATCTACACAGATCTGCAGTGAATACCTCTTTAGCACATAAGCTGCTGTATGTCTATAGGTGGCACCTTTCTCTTCTAAACAGTATTTTCACCACCTATAGCTTTACATCCCTGCTAGTGGAGCGATCATCATATACTATACTGTCTACAATGCAAGGATGTACTGCAAATGAAATTTCACCAGCACATTTAAACACTAAACACCCAAAACATTTTAATCCAGTAATTAGCAAGATATAATGCTCGTCATCTTAATAATAGTGAAAGAAATATGGCAAGAGAGCCATGCTAAATTTCTGGGGACCCATGCAGATCATAAGGAAAACATTACAATAAAACCCTCACTGAAAGTTAAACTTTGCACTCAAGTGAGATTTTTGAAACTTTAGTTCTTTAAGTTAGTACAATAATATATTCTATGACTATTTACATGTACCTACTCTCCTAATATTACTGGCTAGGTTTACTAGCCAGTATCTAATAGTTACACATATAGGCATTTAAATGTAAAACTCAACAAATATTCCACTTGAGAAAATAATATAAATAACAAATAGAGCAATAATGCTAAAAATCCATTTACTCACTTACTTCCTGTTTCATGCTCTGTTGAGATGTCTCCGGAGGCCATAATATTCAGAAGCAGTGTTAGAAGAGTGGGGGAAAGTGAGAATGTTACTTGCATTTAAAAAAATCCATGTGAAGCACTGCACTGTGATATAAGTGTTTACAGTATCTTCATTGTACTAACCTCATCTTGCAAAATGGCTAGTCCTATTTAATATGCATGCCTTTGGGAGCAGTGACCTAATCAAGATGTATAATTTGTATGTCATATGTAAATGATGGGATCTCTACTAAAAGACAGTATG
>WMED01004167.1:6919-21081 GCA_019650415.1 Pipa parva
ACCGGTAAACTAGAGATCAGGGGCCCACTGGTAAACTAGAGATCAGAGGTCCACCGGTAAACTAGAGATCAGGGGCCCACCAGTAAACTAGAGATCAGAGACACACTAAGAAACACATTTTGTTCAAGTCTCTTTATTTCTCTCTTCAGTCCCCAAGATTTAATTGTATCCTACCTCTGTTTTGCCTCCAGACCTCCTCCCTGCTTTACACTACCCTTGGGAGTTTGCCATAATGCAGTTTGAAACTCTTGGAAGGCCCACTGGGAATTTTCCCTGTGTCCTGGAGGGTCAGTGTAACAGTGAGTGAAAAGCATTGTTAATACACTTACATATATGAACTTCACAAACACATTAGCTTTTTGATGGCTTTTCCAAAGAACGTGCAAGACAGTATGTTGAGTGGTGCAGTGTAAGAAGCTTATAACTACTCTGCTGAGCATCACAGATTGTCATGCAGGGGAGAAGGCATATTTAAACATCTGCGCAACACATCTGCTAACCTGAGGTCTCTATGTGTAAATCCTGACAAGGATTTCTTCTCAAGCCTTTTAAAGCTAGATAGCACTAAAGCAACAACAATAGAAATCTAAATTGAAAATCTTTCTGTCGAGGCTCACTTTGCAGTTTCAGGAAAGATGCATTTCCCAAGATTACATACAGAATAAAGAATTGTGGCAATACCCAGCTACTCTGAATGCCATTTATTACAACTTATCTAGTTGATCCAATAAACCAATTCACCGTAATAGAAAAGGTGGAGGTGATGTTTCCTTAACCCCTTCAGCTCATGGTGGTTAAAAAGAGCTCCATAGTTAAAAGGGAAAGTAAATGGCTAAGGACAGGTTTTAGTTACTGACAAAACTCCAGACTGCACCAATGATTCAAAGGAAAGAATATCCATTTTAATAAGGCAGCAGTAACACTTCAACATCAGGGTTGAATCCCTTCATCAGGGTTGAAGGGATTCAACTCTGAAATGTAGTGTGTTACTGCTGCCTTATTAAAATGGATATTCTTTCCTTTGAATCATTGGTGCAGTCTGGAGTTTTTTGTCAATTTGGAATTTGTTTGTGACCATTACTGAAGGTCTATCCAGATACTGCGGCTCATGCACAGTGCCTGTGATATCTGAGCACAAGCACTAGGCATACTAAACATGGAACACTCAGGGATGCACAGTGCCTGTGATATCTGAGCACAAGCACTAGGCATACTAAACATGAAACACTCAGGGATGCACAGTGCCTGTGATATCTGAGCACAAGCACTAGGCATACTAAACATGAAACACTCAGGGATGCACAGTGCCTGTGATATCTGAGCACAAGCACTAGGCATACTAAACATGAAACACTCAGGGATGCACAGTGCCTGTGATATCTGTATCAAGACGTGGAACAATTTTTTTTTTTTTTTTACAATTAGCACTTTTTTGTATAGTTTTCCTTTAATAACCTCCTTAATTTCCTGTCTGCTCCCTGGGTTCAGCAGTCCAAGCAATCTACGTAGAATCCCTGCTGGAATAAGTGCCCATAGCTCCTTAAAAAAAAAAAAAAAATCTGCATCTAAGCAATGAGCACAAGCATTTGCTTAAAAAAATAAACAAAAAATTTGCTTTTATACAACAGAGCAGTTTACATTCATGACACTATTAGTTAAATGTTACTAAAACTCTGCCCTATGTAAGGAAGCAGATGCAGATGATAACAGCATAGTAAAAATTTCTGATCCCTTCCCCTAAGAAAAAACATACCAAGAAATTTTTTTTTATGAACTTATGGCCTTAAAAATAATGAAGAAGAGCATGAGATTGGGGTGAATTTGGCATGACTAATCTTCTCTTATTTTGAAGATATATAACATTTGCATTAATACTCCTTTAGGGTGCATCTGTCTTCTGCCTTCTGTTTAACATTTAGATAAGTAACCATTAAGGAGATAGAATGATTGAACAGCAACAGACCCTGAGCTCCAGGATTCCTTTATAATAACAAATAAAGTGGTGAAAACCATCTTTGTACATTTGAATTGCAACAGGGGGATGTGAAAATGACAATTAAAGCTCAAATAAAAACACATTGCGCTTTGAAAGATACGTAGGGAGATTGCAGATTGTTTAGTCACAGAACCATTGTAATACATAAAAGAGGGTTAAAAAGACTTTACAAGAAACGAAGTCATTTTCTTGTGTCCCGCAGTGCAAAACAGAGTAGCCTGAGGTGCAGCAGTGCAAACATTCAATTACAGCCTCTTGCTTGTCACACCCAGCATGCAAAATAAAGTTCAAAGTCAAAGACAATCAAGTTAATTGATGCAAGTTCTACTAAATCCCACAGTCTCAAGTCTAAAGAGCAGTTTAGGCTCTTAAGAAGTTGTGGAAGTTAGAAAGAACATTGCTAAGACTCGTGATTCATTGCTATGGGGAAAAAGAAAAAGGAATGATGGGTAGCAGGAATATCAGAGAAAATGCCAGACTTTCAAAGTAAGATGTACTTCCGCACGTGTTCACTTCATAATCAGATATGATATTGCAATCACGGCCCCCTGCAACCTGAGAAATGGGGCACCAAACACAGCACTGTATTCATTCTAGTTACACTGCAAACTTTCCAGTTACATTGCTCAACAACATCCATTAGGTCATCAGATGCATCAGGTGTTTTTCATGTCATGAACTGCTCACCAGACTGCACTAATGAAAACAATGGTTTCTTTACAGCAGTATAGCCTAAGGCTGGGTATTGGATTATAATTTATATTATAAAGATAGACTGATTCGGCTAAAGGGAGGCTATGGACAGCAGTCAAATGACCAGTAACTTCATAAAAAAAAAAGATCCCATTTCGATTGACATGGCTGTAATTCCCACATAGTGCTGGTAAAAATGTCAGTGTCATCTTTTAAATAAACCCCTGACTAAACCTATTATTTCCTGTCACTTTAGATAATACATAATCATGAAGTCATCCAAAAAGCCAATTAGGCTACAACCAACAAATGGAGACCTCATAAACCAATACAAATCACTAAAACAACTGTATAGATGATATTTTCACAAGTACTCCATGGATATAACTTCCATGTCAATGCAAACGGCAGTTTCATTTTCCTGGTGTTAGTGGCACCTTAAGTGCACATAACTATTTACTGCATAGACAGAAAACACTGTTCAGCTCAAGCAAAAAATAAACATTTTCTTTTTTTTTTAAAGGAAACATGCACAGTATTCAGAATGAAAACTTATATATGGCAAGAGACGTATCCATTCTCTTAAAAAAAAGTACAGATAATATTCTTTAAAGGCAATAATAATATTTGAACCTATAAACATGTACATTACTGATTTAAAACATCTTCATGCCATATAAAGAAAGGGCTGTAGACACTAATGTAAACAGATTAAGTAAATAAATAGAAAAAAAAAAATCTTTTTGGAAATTGGAAATGTGCTGAAAAACAGCTGAACTGGAAAGGAATCTTAAATAGGCAAATGGTCAAAGTAGTAGAATACCACTGCTCTCTTAATTATTTACAGTAAAGGCTGCTGTTTTGCTATCTCTTCCATCATCTACTAACAAATTTTGGTATTTGTTTATTTTTATTTTTTTTTCCCCAGAAGGAACTAATGTTTATTAGAGGTCACGGGTCTCACAGATCACAAGAGGGTTACTACGAGATCGGGTCACCACTAGAGGCACTATAGCCTACCCTGAGCTCATTACGCCTCTGGAAGCACTAGGCATACTAAACATGAAACACTTAGGGATACCAGTGCAAGGTGGTACAGCTCTGGAGGCACTAAGGTGTACAGGTGAACACAGAAACATGGTGACACACCTCTGGAGGAGCTCAGTGTATGGACATGCGCAGAAACAGGTATCTAGGAAAACACATAGACTTAGGGGAAAGGTGGATCTTCGGTACCACAGTCTATAGTGACTGTCTTTAGCGGGCAAATTCACACCTATACGCAGCAATTCGGACTTTAGCCAACAACCCAATGAATATTATGTTAAGGGCTTATGGAACATCTCCTATGAGACTAATAACCCCTGCTTATGAAAGCGGCACTTCTCAGTTTGCCTTTACACCTGTATGTGTGCCTTAATTATGGACTGAGGGAAATAGGCTGACTTAGAAAGGGTATGTATTTGCTGAATAAATTGAATGTAACACAAAATAAATGATGGCCTCATTAACACTACCGAGTTTGGTGAGAGTCATTTCGACTGGCTCAGTCAATTTAGTTGCTCATGAGCAAGCACAGTGATGACCAACCTTTTTTGGCCTGAAGGCTATATAAAATTGTGACACGCGTGTCACAGACCACTTCAAAGTTGCGACTTTTAAAATTGTGACCGTGACAAATTTTAAAGTAACAGCCGCGACAGTTTGCCATAGTAAAGTCGCGACTGTGACAATATTCTCATTATAAAGATGCGACTGTGATAGTAACAGTCTAGTGTGACTGTCTTTAGCTGGTGAATTCACACTTATCCGCAACATGTCGGATTTCAGAATCTGGGCCGTGGACTGGACATGGCCCGCGGGCCGTAGGTTGGGCATCACTGAGCAAGCACATTACACCTCATTCATACATTCACATTATGAAACAGATCTGTAGCATGTTCAGTTGGTCCAACACTCACAACCTCATTTATCCCTATGGACTCCCAAAGGAACTGGTGCATCTTTCTAGTTGCATAATTATTGCAGTAAAAGCACATCAGTTGCATCCAGTATCAGTTGCATGTTTTCTTTTTCAAAGTATGCAACAGGTTTATTTGTCACTGAAAACCATGTTAGATTCTCTTCTAATCAAATAGAAGAAAAACTTCTACATTTTACCTTTTCTCTCCCATATGTTTAGAAGCAAACCCCACTGTTTAAAATCTTCAGTGCTGCATACTGGACTAGCTTATCCAAAAAAACAGTTACCCAAGGCTTCCAGCTTCTAAAATTCAGTAACTCTTATATTTACATATTCTAAGAGATATCATACTGTTGCCTTAAGTTGGGAGACCCCATTAAAATTGCCCAAGGCAAATTATTCAGCAGGGAATACTCAATAGCAAGCTTTTCACTGAGTGGATCCCTCGGGGGTTAACTCATGCTGTATCACTCAGCCAATCCTCTGCTTTCCTAACTGTTAAAACCTGAGTATCTCCCTACCTCCAATGCTACAGTAGTTTGGTTGTGCTGTTTGCTTGGTGGTTAGCTCTGAGAAAATGTCTCATTGCCTAGGGACCTGGCTAGCATGTTACTATTTTCTTGGCTTCATTTGCAGATTTTTAACTTCAGTTTTGAATGATTTATCAGGTTTTGACCCATGGCTCAGTTATGGATTTACTCTTTTGCTTTCTATAATTGACACCTCATTTTATGCAAACTGGATGCTTCCAGAAACTTTTCCTATGAACTAGCTCACATTATGATTAGTCATTGCTGTACCCGTTCCTGTAGTAGGTGTGTTAGACCAGCAGTGTGGCTTACTAGGAGCTGCTTTATAATTGTTACTAGAGTTTGGCTACTGCTCCCCTGAACTAACTTCCTGGTTAATGTCATTCAGTGAAGTAGAACTGCACCCGGTCCCATTTTTTAGGCTGCATCACAGGCTAGTAAACCATGAGTCCTCCTGAGCATTTTTTTGCTTTTAAAGAGGTAGACCTATAAAAAAAAAAACAATGTGCAAGATTTTGCTAAAAAAGTAAAATTTTGAACATTTCAAATCTCTCCTTGTACAGAAAATGGCATTTGTGTGTAACATATCTATAACATATTCATTGTATTAAATACAGAATGTACTGCATTTTCTGCAGCTATACAGTGCACAGCTGAACTAATTTATCAGCCTTGTAGTATGGAAATGAAAAGTTATTTGGTGCAAAGGGGTAGCATTGCTAAAACATCCCTATTTAGCTCCATGGTAATCAAATCATATAAATCATATAACACCTAGCTACAAACATTGAGAGTTTATGGCTAATAATGTATTTGTGTTAAAGGCATATATGGGTTTTATTCATTTATGCATTTGATAAAGGTTACTAATGCCTGAAACTTGTCAAGCATGAATACCAGTCATAGCATCTACCAGTGCATTATGACCAGAGACTTTTTTTTTCTGTGTACTTAAGGTTTGGCAGCAAACAGGCAAAATTGTATGATTTAAATGATTTGATAGGTAAAATGTAATTAATTTTTTGTAAGGAAAAATTGACATTTTTGCCATTTTCACTGGCAAATAAAATGTATAATTCACTGTCTAGCTTGATAAACATGCATCATGATTGTTATATTTCAGGGCCAAGTGCTAAAGTAAAAAGCCATTGGAGAGTGTGCATGTGCTATTACTGAACATGTCACATTGTGGGAATTCGCTAGAATTGTGTAAAAATGGAAGCGTAGTAGGGAATGTCATTGGCATCCAATGCCTGTGATTAAGGTCCAGAGCGTCCAATACATGCAAGGCTTGCGTTCCCCTTTTTTGTACTGCTTTTCCACGAACTGGCACCTGTGTTTTTCAAATAATAAAACTGGATTTTACTCTGATCATGGGATTGTGCCGTTGCATTACATTTATAGTTACTATATATTCAGTCTGTGCTTCTAAAAAAAAATTCTAAATTGTGTCAATAAAGTATGATATTGAGATTTTTAGCTTTAAATATCTGGCATGAGGCCACGCTTCCTGTTTATGCTATAGGTAAAGCGCCATAGAAAACAATGGGACTGGGTGAGGACTGATCAACAACATGGCTGCTATCAGTAAATATAAGAACAAACAGAAAGCAAAATAATTCATTAATTTAGTTTTAAAGATAACATTTTTACAAATGTCATATTTGAATAACTGACATGCCAATCCAATTGGATATTTTCATTTTTTTTTTTGTGTTACTTATCCTTTAACACCTGTTTAATGCCCTCTGCACGCTGTCACCAGATGAGTGAATCCCCCCAGTGTTATCCTTTTGCTCTATCCTGCACCGACTCATTTTTTTGTTCCCTATGTTCTGTGTTTCCTGTATTCTGTTTTTCCCATCTAATTTCATTTTTTTTTTTTTTTAGAACACCTGACTATTATTCAGTCATGGCAATTATAAGGTATCTTACAAGCTCCTTTAAAAAAAAAAAAAAAAATCTGTGATTATACCAATTAATAGTCAGCCCAGTCTTGTTAAAAAAAAAAAAGTGTTTTGTGTTCAGTGCTCACTACATGTCCATCTTAATAAGTTTAACGCTTCAGTATAATGTAGAAGAAATGTAAAATGTGTTTGCGTACACTTGCAAAAATTACCCACATCAATAAAGGTTATAGAAAAAAAAAAACTCCACGAATGCAAATTGGGGGAGGTATGTTTGTCAAAACGTGAGATACTTAAAATGCATTGAAATATATTATTTCCACTGATTGCTTTCACATTTTGTTCAGCGGTGTTCATGAATTAGACAAATATTAATTATCTTGTCTATAGGCATGATTTATTGACGCATACTTTTTTTTTTTTTTGAGCTCTTCCACAACTGGGAAATTGTTAATTATTCTTTGAGTTTTATCCAAGCCTAATTAAAATGTGCTTTTTGTGTAATGAACTGTCTTAGCTTGATTTGCTAATTTTTTTTGCACCATTCAGAGAGATGTAGAGGAAAAAATAAATTTGGAGACCATTTATGAATGTAATATTATTTGATAAACAATCTAGGCATGTTTTAAATGTTAGAGTTATAAACCTACCAGTTCATTCATCCTGTTATTGCCAGAAGTGATTGGAATACAAGTCTAAAGTTCACTGAAAAGATACTGTATGTAAAAATGACTTGTTCAGCTACAGATTAATATTACAAATTCCACCATTGCTGTGTCATTTACAGAGCTGCCTACACATTGCTTTGAAATAGCTGATTAGTTTAAGTGATAATGACATGTCTTTTGACTTTTACACAGATCTGTCAGTGTAATGTTCTGAAGTCCAGCGCTGCTTACTTAAAAGGGAACTAGGATGGTAAATGATACTATCCTAATCGATGTAGAAACAGTACACAAATATCAATCTGGGCATGCGCAGTTGGTTACTTATGGTGAAACTTGGGAGGGGAAGGGTCTATGTGAGGGACCGACATCACTTACATAGACCTGGAAGTGAGCAGAACCGCGATGTATTCATCTAACCATCCTGTACTTTGTGTGCTACTGCTAGATCAGTCAGGTAAGTATCATTTACCACTATAGTTCCCCTTTAAAATTACAGTGTAGCACTTTACAAAATTAGCATGTGTGGGTCCATAGACCCTCATGCCCCCTACCAGTGCAGGTTGAGTGTGGGCATGTGCAGGTAGGGTGTGGGCATATGCCAGTGGAGAAGAAGCACAATAGAACCATGTGTCCTTTCCTCCTAAGCCTTTTGCCCTGTAGGGTAGGAAAAAAATACAAATGTTGCAGGGGTCAAGATTACCCCCTTAACTCAGAAGGAACGGGGCAGTAACCTGAAGGAGGCCAGGTACTGGCCCTGTAAAATACAATGAAGTGACGCTACCTCCTATCTTTCTTGCAGTTCGGAACCTTAATTTAAAAACTAAAAACTTTACTCTAAGGGCTATACGATTGTGGAATAGTCTTCCATAGCTATTGGTTCCAGCCAAATTTTTGGAGTGCTTCAAAAAACGTTTTGATTAAAACTAGTTATTAAAATGATCATAACCTTTGGTATTTAACTCAACAGGTATATTAAGTAGAATGTTGATCCAGTTAAATTGCCACCAGGGTCTGGAAAGCTTTTTTCCCATGTTAAAGCAAATTTTGGCCAAGCTTTAAATAGGGGTTTACACTCCTTTAAACCAATAAGAGTAAACCAAGGGTTGTTTTCTGAAAATAGCAGGTTGAGCTAGATGGACCTGTGGCTTTGTTTATAACTACAGATTTATTTATGTAAAATGGTCAACCCTAAGCAAAGAGCTTACTACCATTGCCCAAATAAAGCTATCATTAAAGGCAAATAAAATAAGAAGCAATAAATGTCTGATTCTTTTCAAACATAACAGGTAACTAACTTTATATTGTAACTGCAGGATCCTGGGCTTCAATACATGCTGCAGCCCTAAGGTGCACAGCTGAACTAATTTTTGATAAGCCCTGCACTGTGGATATTTTTTGAGGTTTTTAGTATTTATGGGATAAAGTTGCAAACTATCCATTTTAGATACATCCTCAAATAGAAAGATCAACTACAACTTAGCTTTATCAGACTATTGAAAGAATAGAAAATTAGTACATATTAGCAGTTTGGGATGTGCAAACATGATAGCATTCCCTTTAAAAGCAATATGCAAGCATACCTATTGCAGTGCTATATGAAACACAGTACAAACCCTGCACATATTTGTTTGTATACCATACTTTTAAATTGAAATTTCTTCTTGTGCATATATGCCAACATTCCGTTCCCTGGTGGCCATCTGTGTATTTTACTAATGTAGGAGGTGGGCAGCTAGGAATGGAAATACAATGCCCTGTTGGTGATCTGTAGATTGTCCTGAGAGTAGTAGTACTGATTTGTATTGGGTTTACTTTCTGTTACTTTGGTATCTTACAGAGCCGTATAACCAATCAATAATCTTTTTTTTAATACCTCTACTTGACTTGAGCTTTACAGCCCCAAAAAGGTGAAAGTTGACTATTTTTTAACAAAAGTATATTATCTAGGAATTACAAGGAGATTGGTAAATGCAGACTAAGATTTCAGAGTATATAAATGCAGATAAAGTATTTACTAGATTATAAACTGCTGATAACTACTCTTTAAGCACTGTCTCCAGAAACAGGTCTAATCCCTTTAGGCTGTGTTATACTATGGACACTAGTTAAAGCTGTGACAATGTTAAACGAACATTCATAATTTTACTTTATGAAATTACATCTCGCACAAATAAAGCTCTTCACTTCATTGCGTAATTTAGTCTGTTATTATTTACGCAATGGCGCTTTTTCATTTAGTGGGCATGGCTTAAGAAGCCAAGCTTTCTAAGGGGATAATTCACAATCCTCTGAAGTGAGGTGCGGAGTGTTCGCCTCACTTCGGACTGACTGATCTGTGCTCGCTGATGCCCGCGTGTAGGATATCAGCGAGCGCATATCAGTCAGTCCAAAGTGAGGTGAACACTACGCACCTTACTTCGGACTATGCTGAATAACCCCCTTAAGTCTATAAGCTTCTGAAATCTGGCACTGCGTACATAACTACAATGCTTGGTTCTCGTCATATAGGCAAGGACAAAAAAAAAGTGAGAGATGTTATCATTTTCATAAACAAAATAGCTCCTCTCTAAAAATATCACTATGTTTAAATGTTATTGATTTTGGTCTTCCAGCCAAGCAGCCAAGTTAATATGAAACACTTACGTTATAAAATATTTACCCGGAGCAGAAAAAAGACCTTTTTATATTTTATTTACCTCTTGGGCTGTTGAGAGAAGCTTCTTGCGCTCGTGAACCATCTCCACAATGACTCTGATCAAATGGAAGACACTGATCTCCAGTGCCTGCAATGTTTTCAAAGTTCTTTGCCAGATCCTTTACTTCAGTGAGAGACTTGACTCTGTAAACCCTTCTGGTGCTTGTATCTGACAGATAAAGGAATTCTGAGGCAGGATCCACAGCCAAGTAATACTTGTGAGCTGGGCTGGTACTGTAAGGAAAGACCAAGGTGACTTTAAACATTTCCACAAAATGACTGGATTTTGTCTGTTTATTTCATATATACAGTACCTTTAGTAAGGTTTAAAGAATACTTGAAATTTCTTAAAGGATCATTAATGCCAGAAAGTGAAAGTAAATTTGAATGGATTTGTCTGTTATTAAGTCAGAGTCCTGTAATGTTGTATTAATAGATATTTTTAATGTATTTAAACAAATACCCATTCACTGCTATTTTTTTTTTTTTTAGAGTTCAGACTTTCAATGCATAAATTAAATAGGGATATTTTTACTTTTTTGGTGCTACTATTTCATATATGTCATATAGTATTAGTTAACTGTGTCTTTAAATAAGTTTTCCCTATAAAGGATAGAGTTTCTGTTCACTTTAAATCATTTCACAAATGTTGCAGCTTGTATGAATTGAAAACCTTGTATTTAATGTGACAGGACACTTGAGAGGCTCAAACGCTTGACACTTAATATTTACTAAAGTCGTTCACCTGTTTTTGCCTGTTTTTGTTTTCTCTGCATTTTCCATTTCCCCTAATTTATGTAAAGTCAAAATTAATTTATCCATATTGATAATAATCAATATCGATGCATGAATACTGTTACAATTGACATTACTTTCAATGGAACCCTTTAACATTAGTATTGATATTGCTGACATTTCCGCCAGGCGAATACTTGTATTAGTAAAAAAAAAAAAAAGGATAAAAGGGTTTGATAGATTTCGATATCGGCGAAGAAAGGTGAAAAATGGCGAATGATCTTAGTTAATATCCCCCATAGGGTCAGAGGGTAAGGCATAGGTTAGCAGGAAAATGATGATATGAAATAAACATAGCATTGTATGTAAACAAAAACAATTATTGTTGATGTTGCTGAAGTGTTTACATGGATTACTTTGAAAAAAAAATCTGGAAAATGTGTTTTGTTTCTGGCGGTTTAGTTGAATCACAAGAAATATAAAATCTCTGATGGATCATCTGCAATCAAAATAAGTCAATTAAAGGGGAACTAAAGGTAAAAAAAGAAGAAATAATTATTAGAAATCTTACCTCATATAGAGGTGTATCGCGACAGTCACAGCATGAGCTGTGCTGTAATTAGCCGGCACCCGATGCTTGTTCATCAGCGCTGGCTGACTGAGAAGCCAGAGCGAAACTCTTGCTAGTAGTTTCACCGGCTTCACACATAATCACGGTCATTGTGGGGAGTGTTCTCATTGGCCCCCACAATGAACGTGATGATGTTTTAACCATTTATCACCACCGGTGAAACAAGTCGGGAGGAGCTGCACGCTGGCTTCTCTGTCAGCCAGCGCTGATGAATAAGCATTGGGTGCTGGCTAATTACAGCACAGCTCATGCTGTGACTGTCGCGATCACCTCTATATGAGGTAAGGTGTCTAATAAGTCTTTCTTCTTTTTTTACGTTTAGTTGTCCTTTAATGAACTCTCTATGTGCAGGCACAGGTGTGAGTTGGTATATGAAAAGACTAGGGCCTTATTTGTTGAAGGACAAATGTACCTGTTGAATTTGCTTCACTACTATTCGAGTCCCTATGCTGAAATAGTCACAAATTCACTTATCCTTATTCATGAAGTTGTGGATAGATTTTTTGAACAAACAAATAGCAACAGACACTGTTGGGTTTGTGTCATGTAGCGTAGTCAGTTGAATAGAAGTAGGATGTGAAGTTATGCAAATTGATGTGAATACTCCCAGTGAAGTGAAGTGACATAAGTCTCACCATATCAGTAATTGTATATGAATGAATAATACATCTGATTCTGTCACCTTGTCCCAAGTTCATGTTGTCATTAAGATGCAGATGCTATTATCATTTTTGAATGAATAGTCACAATTTGCCACACCAGAGCTCTGCCATAAACCACCCAATTCGCCACTTTGATTTGGCGAAGGAAAACTAGTGAATTTGCAGCAGTACAGCTGCCTGAATTCACTCATTTGACAGACTCTGACACATGCTGAATAGGTAAAATAACTGCACACTCACACATAAAGTATTGCAGAGAGTTAAACCAAACAACATCAAAAGCTGGTGTTTTAAAGGGTGTTGACATAAAAAAATAGATGCATTGTAGCTTTTTACAAAGTTACAACCATTAATGACCACAAATAAGTCACTGTAAGGGGAATTCATCGACAGAAGCAATTGTTTAAAGAGGTCTAGTAACCTAGCAACCAACCAGCAGACAACAGTCTCTGGTATAAGGAAGCAAGAAGAATGAAAGCCTATTTCTGATTGGTTGCTTTAGGTTAGTAGTCCTTTCTAATTTTTGCCCCTGTTGATGAATAACCCTGTTTGTATCAATTTTTTGCCAAAATAATTTTTTTTTTTTTTTTACATAATAATTTGTGTATTACTGAGTGTATTTAGATAGTTGGATAAAAACTTGGGCCAACTTATCATTTAAGTTAACAATGCTGCCACTTGATTGACATTTCACCTGTGTTTTTTAAATTGATGGTATCTACCTATATATTTACCCAGATACTTCAAATGATCATTTTATAAACTGAGCACATTTTACCATAAACGTTATCAAAAGTGTCCCATATTAAAAATGACCAGAAGTGCTTGCAGTTCATTTTATTTATTTTTCTTTTAATTCCATGACCTCTGTCTCAGAAAATGGTTAATCAGACAAAGACCAATGGCAGAATTATGAACTGAAAATAAATCAGTCCAACTATGAGCAATGATTGATGTTGCCATAGTGACGTTTTCCCAGCAATTAGATTTTTTCTTCCTTGCCAAAAGCAATTTTAATCTCTTTGTGCTTCAGTAGCAATGTTTAAAATTAAAGCATAGGGAGATTACTAGGTGTTTGGTGCATTCAAGCATTTCCAGTACCCCCAAGGTCTGTGTTTCTAAATAAAAAAAATATATATATAAAGGGCAGTCTATTTGTGCTTGAAGGATTAGTTTTCATGAAAATTAGAAAGAAAATCTGTAGTGAATTGAAACACACATACTGAGCATACACTTATATATATGTAAATGGGTATCCTGCAAATATATGATAATACAATGCATTTTCATTTATCACGTCGTGACATTTTCTTTCTGTTACTGTTCATATATTCTTAATTTTTTTTTTTTTTGTTATGGGGAAATCTCAGCTAGAAGAAATAACCAACTGCTTTATATATACACAGAGTAAATGGTGTACAATATATAATTGTCTGCGATTGCACAGTTGTATTGAAAGAGGGCACAATGTGGTAGAAGTAGATAAAAATATACTGAGTGAAGCAAACTATGATGTAACAGATGGGAGACGCATATACAAACATTAGGGATGCCTCCCTAATATTGCATTGTACCTCTTGTTGCACAGTGTACAGTCATGGCCAAAAGATTTGAGAATGACCCAAATATCATATTTTCACATAATCTGCTGCTCTCTGGTTTTTATGTGTGTTTGTCAGATG
>WMED01004168.1:0-14724 GCA_019650415.1 Pipa parva
GTTTCTAAACCTACTCATACAGGATTTGAGGCATCTAAAACATCTGCCAGAAGAAAGGAGGCAGAACAAGTCCTGGTTAGGATGAGAATAGTCAAGGATAATATTCCAAGTTCTGTCTATACAACGCTTACGATAAATGTCCTCTATGGGGGTCAATTCTGTGCCAATTATCTGTTGGGCTGTTTTGATGAACGGTATTATCATAGAGGTATTATTGTAGAATGCTGGAGCGCCAAATCTTAGTTTAAGACATTTAAATGAAAGACAAAGGTAAATAATAATACTACTAAACTATATTCTATTTAAAAACAAAGCCTAGTTATAATATAAACGGCTGCATGGAAATTTTGGAAAACGCAAATATTATAGAAATCTAAACTGTTTTATATTCTTAATCTCTATTCTTTACCAAACTTCTGTCATTTTCTAAATAGATCGCACCCACCCACAAGGATGTGGTACCAGGCAACATTGCAATTAACTTTATTATTTATTGAAAAGGATCTCCACTTTGCATTTGACTTCTCTAAAATTCCACATATACCGGTACTTATTTTCTCACCTAGAGAAGTGTCATTTTACAAATGATAAGGTAGTCAGTCCAATTTCTTTTTTTGATTGACAGGATACATTGTGGATGAGTTTTTCTTTGTATTTAATTAGTACAGGAATACACAGCTTACATTCACGCAGCAGATGTCTAACTGCAACTCCCAGAATCCCTTAATTGGCAGGCTGGACATCTCAGCACTCATTACATACAAATAAAGACATTACAATATCTAAACATGTGGTCAGGAACTTTTCTTGAGTACAATAGAGACAATTTAGCTTAAGCCAAACCCAGATTATCTGTCACCGAGGTTGGGAAAAACAAATTAAATGATAATTGCAAAATGACACTGCTCCAGTATCTATAATTTGAAGTACAAGCAGAGTCTAATAAGTGGTTTATTTATCAAAGTGTGAATTGTCACATATATGCTTGAGTTTTTGACTATAGGTCACTTCTCCAAATTAGATCATTAACCAAAGATCATTATACTTTTCAATGCAGCAAAAGCACATGTCCAGTTCATGACATTAACTTTGCCAAACACTGTGAAAGTGGCAAAAATAGGGGCTCCCAACAAGGTTCTTGTTTTGTAGAAGGCTACATTGTGTTCAAAAGCCATAGAAACGAAAGTCCCACGATAAGCTAGGAATTTTCTGCCATTGAAAGGGATGCAAAAACACTTTGATGCACTTATTCTATGGTGACAATAGTGACAACCAAAATACAGCAAATTGGTGATGTTTCCCTTCATTAATATTACTTAGTCTATGCCTATTGCAAGTATGTTTCATTTATATAAAAGAGATAGTTATAGTGACATTGTCTCCATTAAACACATCCTTGTAAATATGACCTCATGTTACTACAATATAGCTATATCACTTAGATTGTAAGCTCTATGGGGCAGGGAACTCCAACCTCCTGTGTCAACCGCAACCTAGCACTTAAAGTGATTGATTCTTGTGTTATTTTACTGGTAATGTTTAATGCACTTTTCCCATGTCTCTATTGTACTTGTATTGCAGAATTGTACAGCGCAGCGTAAATCTGTAGCACTTTATAAATAAAATTATACAGACTGTACATGCTGAAGGGCTTTCACTCGCTTGGCTGGGGTAGTCTTTTCCAATAACAAATTTCCAACCGGTTCTCTCTTAAGAATTTGTCTTTATTTACAGAAAATCCAAAACGTGAACAGAAATTCAGCCTGACTTGGCAAAATAATAACATAAAACAAATAACATTGGTTTGCAGAGTTTTTTTTCTCCCAAAACGTAACTTTCTCTCATAAATCTCACTCCACGAAGTCTCAAAGGTCTTTTCAGTAACCACACCTCAGCATAGCTAAACACACACTGAGAGAGACTCCCTTTCTCTAGCTAAACTTGTGCTTTTTAAACCTTGCACAGGTGCTCTAATTTAGAAGAACCCAGAGATAGAGTATAGAAGTGGCCTTCCCACCCAAAACTCTTCAGCCACTCCTAAACCCTGGGCCCAAACTCCAGTTTAACAAAACTACTGACAGTTTAACCCTGTCAGTCTCTACTTTTCCCAGGTTCTTATGCCATTTTTGACAGGAGTCTAAATGGCACATATACTCCATTTATAACCTTCCCACAGACCTGCTTACAATACATACATAAATTTTGGTCAAATTAGCAACAAAAAAATGATCATTAATGTTTGGCTGACTTGGACTGACAACAATTGGAATAAAATTTACCACCATTTGCATTATCGCATCAGGTGAATAAAGTACAGGTGAATTGACAATAAGTGTTGCAAATTCACTAAGGTGCGAATTCGACTGTCGAATTCACAAACAGCGTGTTCCCATAGTAAATCTGTGACAATTTCCCCATTGTAAAGTCGCAACAATTTTTTAAAGTTAAGATTACGACAATTTTTCCATAATAAAGTCACGACTGCGACAATATTCTCATTATAAAGATGTGACTGCGACAGTAGCAGTCTATTGCGACTGTCTTTATCTGGCAAATTTACACCTATACGCAACAATTCGTACTTTAGTGAATAACCCATGTTCCTACCAAATTAAACTGGGAAACAGTGAACTAAATCAGCCATTTACCTCCGGGTTTGAGAAAGATGGAGAAACTAGTAGATTTCAAGCGTTAGTTGCATTATACATTTTGATGTGAACCTGTTTATGCATAGGGCAAAAGTTGGAAAAATGTCTAAGTATATGTTATTTGCATTTAATGTTATGATAAATATTTATATTGATCACAGGTCAGTTATTAACTGTAACCAGACCAGCATCCCAATTCTCACAATCTCTTCTTGATTTGCTATTTGAAAGCATTGGCAGAGTTTATATAATGTTAAAGATGATCCAGTTTTAAGCACAAACTCAAACCTGGATGTAAAACCTCTGTAAAACTAAACAGGGCCATTTAAGGTATTCAAATTTCAATGATATTAAGATAGCCTGGAGAACTTGCCAATCAGGGCCTCATACGGCAGAAGACTATTGGAGTGCACCATGTTATTATTGTATAACACTATAAAGTTGGAGTGCCGGGCTTGACTCTGAACAGAACAAAATAAAAGGTACTGTAGTGCAGGTTTCACTGTCACCAAGTGAGTTTAAGGTAATTCTACTTATTAAATTCCACAAAAGATCGGCAGTGGATTCTTTTAAGGTAAAATCCCAACCTTTATTGACATTTAATTGTCCTTTAAAAAGATTTTCAGTCCAGTCTTCTATTGGTCAGAGCAGCTGTTGGAAATATATTAACTCCTGCTCAGAAACTACTCTCTGCAAACATACAACTCAAAGGCCCATGATTGGGATTATACCTTAAAATAATCCACTGCTAATCTATTGCAGAATCACTTGGTGTCAGTGATACCTGCACTATAGTGTCTTTTATTTCGTTCCCTTCAGAGTCAAGCACAGCACTTCAATTTTCCAGTATTATATGCTAATACTAATACAAGACTTGTGAACTAGAGAGCAAGCAGCAGACCTGGGGAAGCAGCCTAAACAAGACTGTGACTGTTTTATGACACCCACATTCATAGCACAAGTGTTCTTCATCCTGTACTTTTAAATTTTACCATCATTTTATTATGCCTATTTTATGCATCAACACATCAGTCAATGTAATGTAATATGAGTCAGGGGTCTGTTCAGTAGTGTGTGCAAGTCCCTTTATATAGGGGTGCCTGCGTGGTGACATCATGCTGTGCGTCACCACATGTCGCACGTATGCAATGACATCGCTAATGAACATCATCACGTGATGTGCATATGTGATGACATCGTGACCAAACAAAGCGCATTAGGGTGTGCCTAGGCATACCCCGTGTGCACGCCTATCCACTAATTATAACTGTGTTGAGCAAGTATGGGTAATTACCATTGATATAGTATAAAATGATGCATAGACACTTCCACTTTCATAAATTATAAAGAAACAAGATCTCCAACTGCTGTCAGCAAATTCAGCAAAAATTATAGCAAAACCTTCTCAACTGGGTGACATAGGGGAACTCTACATTTTTTTTTTGTCATGCATGAAAATAAAATCAATCTTTTGGGGGTCACCCCCATCGTTAGTGAGATAAATAACCTTTCATAACAATGAGTTCTGTTCTGTTAAAATACTTCCTGTGTCACTTTCCTCCATTTATCTTCATATACTGTATACTAACCATAATGTAATAAGGCCTAGCTTGTTGCAGTCACAGGGATTTCACCTTTGCATACTGGCATACAAGATATGACTGAGCGATATCTTAAATATCATTGGTTAAGCTATGGGAATAATGACAGCTCTTGTACTTTCCAAAACTGTCTATTTAAGGAGTTGGTACAAATGTAGCAATAGTGGATAGGATTATATCCCATAAAAATAAAATATCTGCAAGTCTTAGTCTCACATTTAACGTCATTTATCCATTTGTTTTAAAGGATTACTAAAGGAAGAAATAAAAACTAGCCATCTAAACCAATACCTTCAAATAAGATAGAACATCGCAGGGACTGCTTGAACTGTGCTGTCATATCACTGCGCAGAGATAGACTTCACAGCGCTTGGGGAGGGTACAGGAGTCAGTCAGCACGAAGCTCCACCCACCTAGTCAAATCGGCAGTGCAAAAGAGTGTACACATAATCACGCTCATTACACCCCCAATGAGAACGCATCCCTCTCTGGCAAAAAAAGAAGCACAATGAGGGGGTTATTCGAATTCGCAAACAGCGGATTCCCAAAGCAAATCCGCGACAACTTCCCCATTTTAAAGTCAAGACAATTTTTTAATGTTAAGATTGCAACAATTTTCCCATAATAAAGTTTTGACTGTGACAATATTCTCATTATAAAGATGCGACTGCGACAGTAGCAGTCTATTGCGACTGTCTTTATTTGGCGAATTCGCACCTATACGCAACAATTCGGACTTAAGTGAATAACCCCCTGAGTGTGATGATGTGTGCGCTCTTTTGCATAAGTGGATGGAACTTTGCGCTTGTTCCTGTACCCTCACAAGCGCTGCCTCTGATTAGTGATATGACAGCACAGTTTAAGCTGTCACTATGATGTTTCATGCTAGTAGAAGGTATAGTTTTAGATGGGCTAGTTTTTATTACCACCTTTAGTTCTCCTTTAAATAATAACATCATAGGCTGAATACAAGTCTAAGTTACTTATCCCACAGTGTGCTTTGTTGTATATTTTGTATATTGACCCTTAAAGAATCATATTACTAATCGTTTGGCTCTAGTGACTTTGCGTTCTTGGCTTTATTGATACTTGAAATAAATGGAATTAGGAATAATGCTGAATGATAGCAGACATCGTCACAACCAAAACCTAATAAGCTTACTTTATAACCGAATGTCTCTACAGCTTTCACTGGGCAACTTGCTTGCAATACTAATTATATCTTGTTATATAGGATCTCACAGCTTTTGACATTTTGTAGCAACCCCGTAAGGACAGACAAAAAAGATATTTTACTAGCTATGCAAAATCTTGTTTCAGGTTTGTCAGTGCAGAACGATGTAAGATTAAAGGCAATGCTGCTGCGGTACATGACATACTTTAGCAGTTATTTCTAAGATTCTGCTTCGTTAATGTTCCACTATCCTTTGTTTTTGTGGACTATTCAGTGCTAAATTATAGTGCATTATAATGCTTTTTGACAAGACTTGGATAAAAGGTATCATAAATAAAAGGGCTTTTGTTTATCAAAAGTTAATACAGTATACTGTTCTGCTGTCCGCTTTAACAATATTCACCCATTAAATGCATTTTATGCATCTTTCTGGCTAGTATGGAAGTAAACTTTCTCCACATTACATTATTGACAATGGAATTATATTATATCAACAATAAGTAAAATAGCGTGATTTGCTCATATAAACAGTAGGACCTAGGGGTGCAACTGGTCATGCCAGACCTGCTGCCATACTAGAAACACCTGGTACCACAATTACATTGGTTTATGAAAACATTTTGTATTCATCACCTCGCTTTGTGTGTCTGCATATTCTTCATCTTATGCAGTGTTAATTTTAGACATTTTTAGTCTTGTTTAGTCTTGTTTAAAATTTAGAAAAAAATTATCTAGAAGGGAAGCGCAAAAAATGTGTACATGGTGCCTTATCACAAAATAAAAAGATGAACAATACAAAATAGACCGGATCACCAATCCATTATCACAGAATTGTGCTTATAGTGAAAAGATTGAAAAATAAATTCCCAGTGCTGAAATCGTGTTTTTTTACACTCTGAGTGTGGAAAAACTCACCAGAGGTACATTCAATATGAGCATGTAAAAGAAATCCAACAGCCAAATCGATCAAGGTAAATGAATCTTCAAGAGATCTCCACAAACAATTCAAGGAAAGATCCCCTCCGAATATATCAACTCGACATCAACAGTGGTAACCACCATGTCATACGGAAACAATAAATATCCAGAAATAGTATAATACCGCTTTTTATTTGAAGAATAAAAAAAGGAGAAGAATATACTCACAAACAAAACGTTTTAAGACAGTGTTTTTTACACAAAGGTAAACAGCTTCACTCTACGCGTGTTTCACCGCCCTGGGTGATCCTTTGAGCGCTCGGTAATTCTCATATACACTTCTCGAACCAGGGATGTGCATGAACCAAAGTGCAAAGTGAGGTGCGGATCCTTCGCCTCACTTCACACTGACTGTTATGCGCTCGCTGATGTCCTGCACGAGGACATCAGCGAGTGCTTTAAAGGCATTCCAGTCTCGGCGATACCACTCGAGTTGCCTCACCGAAACTGGAATCCCTTTAAAACGTTCGCTGATGTCCGCGTGCAGGACATCAGTGAGCGCATAACAGTCAGTGCGAAGTGAGGTGAAGGATCTGCACCTCACTTCGCACTTTGGTGAATTCCCCCCTAAATCTGGTACGAGTTCCACACAATTCATGCTCTGAATTTTGTTTCTTTTTTTTAGTATTAAGGAAAAATCACTTTTAAAAGTCCAATCTTGTCTCCACAGATCATCAAGTGATTATGATATTAAAAAAAAATACATTTGGATGAACTTAATGAAAAAATAACCCACACTTAAGGATAAGACTTGTTAATGGACTGCAGGCATTAGAGAGGCCATGTATTAGGCTTGAAAATGAATGGGTCACTGTGCAACATTTTAGACTTCAGTGCTAGATAAGATTAATGCATGCTTATATAGCAAATTCAATGCTTCATTTAATCCATGTGAATGTTTAAAGTTAAATTGGTTTTGGATTAATTCTAAACTCATTATTCATTTAAACATCTAAAAAAGAAGTTTCATTTTTCATTTCTTTATTAAATCATACCTACTGTATTTTTCCAGCCACAAATTAAACAAAAAACACATCTTTAAAAACCTATTTATTCCCCCCCGTCCACAAATAATGTGATAACACTTCTGAACTTTCCAAAGTTTTAGTAACCAAACGAGGAAAGCAAAAATAGTTAATTACAGCTAAATAACAAAGGTAGAGTTCTACAGCTATCTAGGCATCACACCCAAATTTATTTTCAAATTCAATAGTGCAGATAATTACTCCCTCTGCAGGATAAATGATTAGCAGTCATTTAACATGTTTGCGCCTCGATTATAATTTCCGACACCTGCAGCACTTGAAAAATGTACATTCAAAATTACCTGATATGCATTAAGTTTATTAAGCAATTTCTCTCTGTCACTTTTAAGATGAAAGAAACATTTTGGCTTGTCTTGATTGGATGATTTATTTATTGACCAATTAGAATAAGTAAATTAACATTGTATTAAATTTGTTTGTGAGCAAACGAATGTGGCATTGTAGATGACTGACATATTCTTCTTTAGGGACCAGTACAATATTGCATTAAAATACACTGAGCAAGTCGCTCATAATGGGAATATATTTAATGTTTATACACATTTTTTGTTTCTATTTTTTTGCTATTGCAGTATTTTTTTTTTTACAGCTTTATTTTCAAAGAGTTTGATGTCAACAATTTGCTCAAGGGGCAGCGATATAATTGTCAAAATAATCAAAACATTTATATAAAGAGCTGTGATGACAATTTTTTGAAAATTTGCTTCTTGAACCCGCTTTGAGCAGTCATAGACATTTTACTTTGTATTCAGTCTGACCTTGTCATTAAATTCTAATCCACTGTTGGAACAAAACAGGAAGTGGCGGAGAGAAAATCACGCCTGAATCTGCTAAAACCTGTAACTAATATCTATTTCTGGATTAAAATAATGCCTATATATTTGCAAATGTTAGAAAAGAATCTTTTCATAAAAGACTGACATTTATTTTAATATTACTGCCATTTTACATGTATTCAGTTAGCTGTTGAGTATTAGAAGGAAGCACATTATGTTTCAAAGGATAAAATTCAAATAAAAAAATGAGCAAAGGCCATGCAGACTATAAGCAATAAAACGTATAACTCATTTTCATAGCTCCGTATTTTTATTATTTGAGAATATGATAAGTGAAAGGCTATTTGGATATGAGTTTCTGTATGGATTTTATCATTAAAGCTAGGTGTTTATCCAAGTGCAAAATGTTTATAAATCTTAATTCAAAGGGGGAATGTCTATGTTTGGATGAACCATTTTACCATTGATTTGCCATAAAATAAAGTATCAGTAAAGCACTTATTCAAAGCAATTTCATTTCCCATAGAATGGCATACAGAAGAAGTCAATTGAAGAGTTTTGTTGTTAGGCAATAGTGTCAGTCTGACCCTTTCCCAAATCTATGAAAGGTAGGGTAATAAATTCCATGAAGACTCATGGGAAAATGATTATTCATTACATCATTGTCAATAATCGAGAGAAAATAAGGAAGCAACGCTCCCCACTACATCACTTACACACACCCCAGACAGCACAGATATATACAGTATAGGGTGTTTTGGACTTCCATTAATTATCTCGTCATGAATGACTTTCCCCATACATATGTATACACACAAAAACCACATCAACAAGGCATGCTGAAAAGAGCTAATTCAAATCTAATTACCGAACACAAGAGCAGTAACATTGCTTTTGCTTGTTATGAGACTTGGAAAGGAACATGATGATGTTATTATTAATTACTTTATTTTAAAGAGAGACAAGCAAATCTCCCAAACCAATAGAAAACAAGTGGAGAAAACATGCCTTTAAAAGCACAAATATCTTTATGTGTAAAGCTTAATTGGCTTCAAGCACAAGGAATTTCAGATGAAATCATTTTTAAAACACTGTGACTGATGGAAAAATTAATGATTTCACTGATGAAACTCCACAGAACATTCCTGTGCCATCACTGATTACTCACACAACGATCACAAAGAATATGACTAAGTTTACAAATTAATTTGGGTATCTATTACTTTAAGAATGTAACCCTAGCACCAATGAGAAGTATTTCAGATATTAATATTAGTCATAAACTTAAAAAAAAAAACTAATATTGACTGCATTATATCTGCGGACATCTCGCAAAACAAGATAAATGACCTAGTTTTTACAAGGGCATATTCATGAAAGGCCAACTAGTTGTGTAAATATCCAAATTCCCATTTATTCGCTACTTCTCCATGTTTGGGTATTCAGAAAACTTTGCCACGTGGCAAATGTGAGACTAATTCGACAGCTTACAACATCTGTGGACTTACAGATCACTTTGCACCACTTTATGAGCCTCATTGACTAAAGTGCGTATTCCACTTTTGAATTCCCTTTGCTACAATTCGAGCTGTGTTGCAAATTAACTTCTCATTATGGACTGAGTGGAGAATGCGTTTGTCAAACAGTCGGACAGTGGAGATTTCTGTCTGATGCGTAGTGTGGCATACTCAGTCAGACAGAAGTAGGATGAGAAGTCATGTGGAGTAAGGCGAATTCAACTAGTGAAGGGCAGTAACATCAGTCTCATCATATCCTACTAACTGTATTATGTAAATATTCTATCTATCTCTATGTCACTTTGTCCCTGGCTCATGTTAGTGTTAAAATGTTCACTTAATCACATTCTTTATTGTAACTTTTGAATGGTCACCTTACACAACATTGGATCCCTTCCATCAACCTCCTATGTTACCAGCTTGAAGTGGTGAACTCAAACAGGGGAATTTGGAACAGTTCACCTAGTCGCATTTGCAGCTTTGCAACACTCCACATTTTAGTCAATAGTAGAAGTACCTGTGCATGTGCCCGCAAAATGATGCGAAGAGCTTGGTAAAGTTGCGACTTGTGTAGTCGCGTGAATGGGTCATGTATTGTGGGATATTGTGTTTGTTTTAACATAGTATTAGACCAGCCATTATTATAGAATAAGCTGGAATATATGTATATCATGTATAACCTATCCATAGTTTGAATTGATAATAAGGAATGCCCAAATATCAGCATGCGTTTTATGCAGACTGCGCCTTTTAATAAAAAAACACAAATGGAAATAGATGCTGATTTCAGGTAACAGTGAGAATAATGCAAGGACAAACCTTTATAAGATGCTGCAAACAATGCAGAACAGACAGAACCGAGGTTTATAGAAAGATGTTGGCACAGTTTATATCATTCTGCTTGACCGTGTCTGCTTGAGCATGTCATTTAATCCCCTGGGCAATGTATTCATAAGGTAATCAATTCTGCCAAGGGACCAATTTTTCACAAATTCCATTCTCAGAAAATGAAAAACCTAGGGACAATTTGCATTTCTTTCGTTTTTGTTATATATAAATTGTTTATTTATAATCTTTAGAAGTATATTATTTAATTAGGAATGTCAACAAATAATACCTACATTTATTACAAAGAGATGCGGATGCTCAATTAAACCACAGAATTGTAGTAAAGATTTTTATTTTTTTGACAGTACCATTGAGTAAACACCAGGATTGATTGCAGGTAATGTTGGTTTTGCTTGTATTAATTTCTTTCATTTTTCTTGTCTGAGGCTCCCGTCTTTAGTTTTCTTTCACAGCTATTTAAAGGATGTGTTTGATTATTTATAAACATTACGAGACAAATACTCTGACACGGCTTAAATACATGCTGGTTTTAAATAAAATGTTATGTATATAAATCTGTGCTATTATATACTTTCAGTCATTGCAGTGGGTCAGCAGTTGTGTGCTTTTCCCACTTGCCCCCTTTCCCAGTGGAAAAGCGATTGCTTCTATAAATTAGCATTACATGTTCTGTAGGGGAAAAGGGATTGAACTCGGAACCCTCAGTGCTAGAGTGGGTGTCATTACAGGCCCCTAAAATATTATCTGCAAGGGTGTTTTGGGGATATGGGAGGAGAATCAATTCTGACCCACTGCAGTTTACCAACCCCAGTTTTACCTGGTTTAGAAGTGGGGGTTAACCGTGAACCCCCCAATAATTATACTTTCCTCATAATCCATATAGAAAAAGGAGATAGGGAAGTGTAATGGTTATGAAATCAGTTTCATTCCATTTCTCCTGAAATTTCTACACAGGCTGAGGCTATAAGATCCATGAAACACACACATTTTTTTGTATAATTACTCCTCTACGTCACTAGAAAAAGGGGATATAAGAAAAGGAGGGAGTCCTATTGGTTATCTTGATACATACATCTCTATTGGATGTACAACCAGAGTCAAAAGATCCCTTAATGTTAACCCAGAAGTTTGGCTTTGTAGATGGGTTGTTGCTGGGCACTTGGCTTTTACCTGGATTATTGCTGGGCACTTGGCTTTTACCTGGATTATTGCTGGGCACTTGGCTTTTTCTTGGATTGTTGCTGGATACTTAACTTTTCATTTCTTTATGTTAACATGAGTTTGTAACAATTAATATATTATTTATCATTAATACATTACATTTATCTAGTTTTTATTTGTCTTTATATTAAGACTGGTGAAGCTTGCCACATTATGGGAGTTATTCACTAAAGTCCGAATTGTTGCGTATAAGTGTGAATTAGCCAGCTAAAGACAGTCGCATTAGACTGCTACCGTCACAGTCGCGTCTTTATAATGAGAATATTGTCGCAGTCGCGTCTTTATAATGAGAATATTGCCGCAGTCGCGACATTACTATGGAAATTTGTCGCAGTTGCAACTTTAAAATTTGTCGGGGGTTGCGACTTTACAATTGGGGAAATCGTTGCAGTTGCGGATTTGCTATGGGAATCCGCTGTTTGAGAATTCGACAGTCGAATTTGCACCTTAGTCAGTAACCCTCTATGTATTAAATGACTAGTAATAGTATTTTGCCCATTATATCATCAATTAGATAATGCGTTTTAGATTTTTGTCATGTAATTAAGATTCAAAAATATTTGTAATGAAAAAACTCATTCTGTCTAGGGTGTAAAACAATAATACTGTAAATAAATATACTTCATTGTTCTCTGCAAAGGCCCTTGCATTTCAAAAGTTAAAGCATTAGTTAGAAGCATCTCCCTTTACAAACTGGCATTAGAGCTGACTGACGCTGATTCATTAGTCAGCCAAAGGAGTCTAATTATGTCTGGTTCTGGACAATAAAGTTAGACATAGAAAAAATGCACTGAATGTCTACATATTTAAATAATTATACCTTTACCTGATACTGCGTAATGTCAGTTTGTAGCAGAGGGGAAGAATAGACAGTATCATTTTTATTAGAGAATCTTCTGAATTCACATTTAAAGGTTAACTCCTCATTTGATGAATTATGCAATATTATGATAAGCTCATATGGTTAAGTGTAATGTCTGTTTTAAAAAAGGTTAAAAGAATATGAATCATATTTTTTCCCCAGCATATTATCTGTGCCTTCCTATTTAATGAATTAGAAACTTGATAAATAGTGTAGTAGGCATGTCCTAAACATTGCACACAGTGTAGGTAAGATTAGATATCTTATAATGCAGCTAAACCGAGGAATGAAGCAAAAACTGTTGAGTACATGTAAATATTCTAAAACCACTGAAACCTCCCGTCTAAACAGATCTAAACGTGTTAAAAATGGTTGATCCAGACGTTCATTTTCATTCATCACTCTCTGAAGCTTACACAACTGCCTTGCTGCACCCCTCTGCTAAGATGGCTGCCCTGGGGATAAGTACAATATATTTAAAAACATGAGTGTCTTAAAAAGGTGGAGCTATCCTACTATAATAGAGATTTATGCATTTAAAAAATGATAACAAAAAAAAAAATTACTATCCAGAGCTTTCTGTGCTACAGGGCTCACAAAGCTCTAAGCATTTGTAGGGCCTGTTACAATTGATTAGTCTAACATACAAAACGTTGCTGCATCATTTGGAAATGTCTCACTAACAATTATGTTACAGTGTGAAGATGTCAAATGCAAACCCGAGAGACCAACAGCAAATTGGCTAGAAACCAAGAATCCATTTGAAAAGTAAGGAACAGTTTAGTCACCAACAGGAACTGGATGTGTCAAATTTTTGGAGAATATTGTTCTAAACATATTTTCTGTGTTTTACACTTGTTAGCAATTTTCTTACAGAAGCCATTCTACTGTTACTTGCTTCCACTTTTAAGTTGGGAATTCCAAATTAGGGGGCTTAACCAAAAACCTTTCACATTCTGATTAAAACATTATTGAATATTTAGTCATCAGGGTTATAATGAGCGTGGGCAAGTGGTCCGTGGATGTTGAGTGAATTTGTTTTCTTTGAGTTCTGGTGGACAGTATACCATTAATCCATCATTTTATGGATGCATCTGCTCCTGATGTTCTTTTTGTTAAAGGAAAAGTTCAGCTTCCAACAGTTTAGACATGTAATTGTCACTGGTAATTAAATGATTTTTGCAATATGTATTATATATTTATTTTCAGCCTTTCCTCTTCCACCTAACTCCCTCTTTTGTCAATGACCCGATCCACAGGTTTGAGAATTCTGAAAGAAACAATCCTAAAGAAGCAGGTGGACAAGTAGCACTGTGAGGTTCCACACTTAAAAGACTCTGATTGGCTACCAGGAACTGTTAAGCTTTTCATTCAATTCCTTGACTTAAGATTTTTCAAATGGGGCTTCTAAAAGGAAGTGATGAAAATAATGAAATACAATGAATTGCAAAACTGTGACAAGTAGACATGCAAATGACTGTTGGAGGCCGCACTGTTTTTTAAAGCCCCCACCTACATGCAAGAAACACAGTGAAAAGATAGAAAGCTTGTTTAAGAACAGCTGGAAAATCCTGCTCGCATAAGCCTTCTGTATACTTGATAACATAATGAACAGCGATCTCCATTTTAACAAGGTTACATCACCATTATCGCTGCTTTGACTGCAATACTGCTTTTTTTTTTTTTCATTTTAATCCTTTCATTTTTTTTCCCCATTACTGCCACCATGGCAACCTTAATTAATAGCAATGGTGACACAAATAGTAATGGCTTTTATCATTAATGATAATGTACTATAGCGTAGATTCCTATTACATCCATTTAAAGAAAGAAACTAATATCAAAGTGCTATACAGTACAGAAGTATAAACCATATGTTACTCAGTGTGCATGGTACTGTATTACACACTTGTCTCCCAGAACTATAACTAGTAAAGAGATTCTACTGTATTCTTTCATAAATTGTCATCTACCATAGGAATACCCAGGGGCGGTTCTGGCCCTATTGGCACCCTGGGCAAACCGCCCCTTGACCTTTCCCCTCGCGCACCC
>WMED01004169.1:0-19323 GCA_019650415.1 Pipa parva
TAGGCTGAACTGGATGGACTTGTGTCTTTTTTCAGCCTTATAAACTATGTTACATCATAGACTTGCTGGCTCTTCCCTCAGCTCCATCCTTTCCACATTTATGCCTTCCTGTGACCTTGATGTTCTAGTTATTTTCTATAACTTAATTCTGCTTACTGTTATTGATTCATTTGTCCCCTTGCAGCCTCAACCTATTCGCCTTTGCAACCCTCACCCCTGGCTGAATGTAGAAACCAGATTTATCAGATCCTGCATGTGTGGAGGAAATACCATTTTGCCTGCAAATTTTCTGCTCTTGTTCCTTAACTCCTCTCTCTCCCTAGCCAAACAAAAACATATTAAAGCACTTTCATAAAACCACAGCAAATGAAATCCCCATCACCTATTTTGTATATTCTACACCAGTCCCCCTCAGATACACTAACTGCTCTACACTCCACCCACAACTCTGTGCTCTTCTTTAAACAAAAAGTAGTTAGTACTGTATATATAAACAATTTGCTATTTCCATAGAGGTGAATATGGAAGTTGATGGCTGGGCCCCTACTTTCCTACCGACTACGTAAGAAAGTCCATCCAATGGCATTCGCTGCTTTGCAAACAAACTACAACCAAAATATTTCACTTTTGTAAACAACAATTTTATTTTTTTATCATATCTGTATTATTATTACTATACTTGTGTAAAGCAGTTATGCAGTTTATAAGTGAAATACATGTTTTCATCTTCAAACTAACTTGCAAACACTGTAGCCCAGTCAAGTTTTATTACACATTGTAACTTATCCAGAACTTACAGCAGTAACAACTATATCGTAGATGTATTAGCAAAAGCATTATAAGACAAAATAATATTAACTTAATTAGAAGCATACCATTATGTGATTTTCCCCCTTTCCCAGTCCACAGTTTTCTTCACACACAAAATAGCCCACTTCTGTTCAGACTGATAAGTGAACAATATAAAACTTATTACACAGCACTATGCTGACTATGTCTTTAATCAGATCCTTTTTTGGGTCAAAAATCACCTGAAAGTGCATTTAATATGCATAGAAACTGATTGAGAAGAGATGAAAATCTTCATGCTGTGACTGCATGTTTATCTGCATTTGGATGCAGTTGCATGCATTTTAAATTCAAAACCAAATGCAACAGGTTATTAAAATAGCAAAAGAGTACTGGTGTTAGTAGCAACATTGTATTTGCACTCCTAGTAGAGATATGTTCCAACATGCACATAGAATTTTACAGCCAGATTTGCAACAACAAGCTAATGAGGGAATCACTGTAAATCTAGTCTGGATGAAATCCTTTTTTGAATAAAATAGTTTAATGGTACATAGCCTTTTTGTGCACCATGTTTTTAATATAGGACATCAGGTTTGTTTGTGGGACTTAATATTCCTCATCGAGCTGCTAGGTGTGGGACAGTCATTTAATAGGTAAGAATTCAGCAAAACTATAAAGCAAAATAAAGGTTTGTCACATTATTGCTTAAAAGTGTAATACTGGATGTCTCTGTGCAGTGGCGCTTTTATGGATCTGAAAGCTATGTACTGTAGTGCAACTGTGTAGATATGCAGCCTTTAGATTATATAATTTTTTTTTTACCAGGCTAGGATAAATTGTAATTTGTATTTTCTCTATTGGAGTGGCCAGAAAAAGATACACACTTACAATATAATTGCAAAGATTGACGACTAACACTATCTCAAACTGTAATTTACCAGATATCCAAAGGTGTACAATAAACTACATTTTATATTGTCTGAACAGTTGATGTGAGAAAACATTTCAGTACTGGGTATCTGCCAAGTACAGGTTCAATGGTGCATAAATAACTAGTGCAATTTTAAAGGATTAGCCAAACATTAATAAAACATTGTTCACACTTACCTAATGAAGTCTATATGCAAACATCCCATGAAAACCATGTAAAGCTACACCACCTTTATTTTACTCTCATATTCTGCAATTTATTGACCAATTCTGTGTAATAAAAAGCCATCCGTGAACAATTATGGTGAATATTTAACTTTCTCAAAATAAAAAGTAGTTAGTTGAAAGATGAATTCACTAGCCTAGCTCTTATTAGCTATAGTTTTTGTGTTTGCATTTACTTGTTGCTTATTTACTTACATGGCAGTGCTATCTCGCTTTATAACAGATATACAGGCTATAACTTAAATAGGGATTCACTGTGCTATAGGACCAGTAACACTAGAAAAATAAATATTAACATTTCTATTATTGTTATTTACTGCACTTATAAATAAAATGTTATCTTTGAAGTTCATTTCACAGACTGTATTGCTTTGTATCTTTACTGGTGGTAGACATGTTTTATGTGTTGGTTAAAAAAAAATAACACCACCACATCCCATTATTTTCTATGGAGCTTTTGAGACATATTTATGAAGGGAAATCAGAAAATTCAGTTTTAAAGTTTTCATATCTCATTGATGCCACTTAGAATATCTGTAAGCACATATAAAATATATAGCAATTGTAAAGGCATTTGGAACACTTAATTTTTTTGTGTTACTGTCCTTTTAACAAGTAATCATGTAGTCTGGTGAGCATATCAGCACAGTGCTGCATTGTATTGTGTAGTGGTTTATGGGGGGGGGGGGGAAACAAAAATTAAAGGACCAGTAAAACAAAAAAAAATCCCAATTGAATTGGCAGGGCAGTTAGTCAACTATAACACTTGTTATCTTTGAAGCTGAATTCATGAATCTTATTGCTGTCTATTTATTGCTGCTATTACAGCACATAATACACTAGTGTGAAAAAAAAATATGGCTCAATAAAAGCCAATAGTACTTACCCATTTCTGGACATACTAGCGTATGACTCGCATACGCTGGGTCTGGAATGCTGTGTGTCGCATTTTGGCTGGCTCATGATATGCCATTCACAAAATGCAACTACATAGGTTAGTGCTGTGAATGCCGAGGGAGCATTCACACTGTCACTGGTAAGAACAATAGCAAAATATGCCGGAGCGTATTTTTCTATTATTTTTTTTCGCACTAATGTATTACGTGCTGCGCATAATACGCTAGTGTGAACCTTGCCTTAAGCTGTGTTGTTAAACAGACCTCAGAGAGTCCCATTGTTTTGTGATCAGGAATGGCTTTATTCAGGAAGTATGACCTAAAGCCCTATTATCAAACATAATAGTTAAACATCTTACTTTCTATACCCAATTTAGAATTTTTGGAAACACAGATTGAAAGTATAGTAACTATAAATGCATGTGAAGTATTTTTATTTTTTGGTGTTACTGTTATTTTAAATGGGATTATCTAAAAGTGGAAGATTTTTGGAGGATCAATTTATATTCTAGAAAGATCTCAAATTCCCCACCACACAAAATAAGCAAAAACTCAAACTGTAATTTATCAGTTGTTTCCATAATGTGATTGTGTTATAATATACACAATACATTCATACATTCTTAAGTTAAAAAAAGGTAATACATAACAGCTGTGGGCATATGTTTACATAAGGAGAGAAAGAAATGTAACCATGTTTTCCCCATGTTATATAAATGGCTGAAACAATTTCATTTATATTTTTGTTTCCTCAACACATTTTCACTTTTGCTGTTTGTATGCTACAAATCTTAGATTTTGCTGAACAATTGATTCCATTGAGTAAAAATCAAAATGTGCTAGACAAGTCATTTAGCAAAAAACTGGTTTGCCCCCAAAATAAAAAAAAAACAGGAAGACTTTTTTTTTTTTTTTAACAGAATGTAAAAATAGAAGAAGATGCATATGAAATTCTGCAGAAGAAATTTTGAGAAGTATAAATATACGATTTATTTTATTGGCTTTAAAGTTGAACAGTTTTCTTTATGTGTAAATCATTGTAGAAAATGTATGTATACATTCAGTTATTCTAAAGCACAAGGCAGATTGAAAGCAGGACCACTATAATTGAGTTTGTGATGCATTTTCATTATTCAAGTCATAACCACTGAAGTTAATTTTAAAAAAAATACACTGAGAACCTTCACATTTTAAAGTAACAGTCCAACCTCAAACAGTTATTTGCCACTGTTAAATACATGAATCCCCCTCCTCTCACCGCAGGAAGAAGCCCTCAACTTTATGGGACCAAACACATACTGCAGGACCCATCCTACCTTAGTATAAGTATTCACCGTCAATTCCACAAGCGTTTTGCCACGATTGCCTCCACCTGGACATTTTATTGCATTTGGACAGGTATTACTCATCGTTAGTGTGTATTATTCCTGGGGATTATATTTATACCATTTAATGGTGGTAGCGTTTGGGTACCTAGTGAGAGACTATTGGCTTGATTAACTAAATGATGAATTCACCTTTTGATTTCACCTCACTACAATTCAAGTTGCAGCGTGAAAATAGTCGCAAATTAACTTCTCATTATTGACTAAGCGGCAAATAGACTGGTCAGACAAGCAGACAGCAACGAATGCTGTCGGATGCATTGTCTGGTGTAGTCAGTTGGATAGAAGTGTGATGTGGCAAAAGGGTGAAATTGGAGCAGTACACCTAGTCACATTTGCTTCTTCGACACACTGTCATTTAGTCAATAGTAGAAGTACCTTTGCACGCACACGCGAAGTACTCCTTAAGACTGCGACTACTGTAGTTGGCCAGATTGGCTGTGTGTTCACCACATCACAGAGTTTTATCTATTAGCAAACATGAGGAAGTGGTGGATAGATGCGAATTCAGAGTTGAATGCAACTATTCGGTTTTTAGTTAGTAAGGCAATATGATTCTTTAAGTGTTTTTATGATTACTTTGTATGATTGTCACTTTAACTCTGAATAAAATATTGACACTTTTCTATATGATAGAGTGTGCTTTTCTTTAGGACACACTTTGTTTCTCTGTTATATACCTTTTCTCACCTACTCCCTTCTTTAGCGGATCATACGACATGATCAACAGGTTCAAGAATACTAAAACAATCAGAAAGCAGCAGGTGGGCAGCAGCTCTGTAAGGCTACAGTCCTACAGGATTCTGATTGGTTACTCAGAATTCAAGTATTTCCAGCACCCGTCTTAACATTCCAAACACAACTGCTAAAAAGATGAATTAGACAACAGGGTGAAGCAACTGCTGTAAGAAATTGGCTGTCAATTGAAAATAATACAATAAAAAGTATTTTATATAACACTGTCAAATAGACAGGCAAATATCTGTTAGTGAGTAAACTTTTCCTTTAAAAACAAACAAAAAAAAATTAGCATATATTATGTTACATGTATTACAGAACACTAAATATGGAACTCATACAAGTTTACATTTCTTAAAGGAATACAGATATTTATATATTTTCATTTTGGATAATTCTATTTTATATTCACATTACACTAAGTGTTACTGTCACATAAAAATATGCAGTTTATTATTATTACATTTTTATAGTATTTAAAAAGTTACTTAATTTGCTTTTACTAAGTAGGGGACCAACAACCAGTAATTTATCACTGAAAATTTTTTAAAGGTTTACAAAACTACAAAAAAAAAACAAAACAACAAAACACACTTTTTGGAGGAAAAGGGCACTTTAAGTGCATTTGTACGTACCATAATATTAACAAGTCAGGTTTTCTGACCCTGCATTTCTATTACTGACATCTAACTTACACTAACTGTTATCAATAATATTCTCAAAGAGAAAAAAACATATTCTTAGGGCAATAGCACACAAACAATGTTACAGTAATCAGAAAAATATCCACAAAAATAAACACCAGAAAAACCTCTGCAAACAGTGGTCCAATTTTTTTTTTTTTTTTTAAATAGAGGACAACCACAAATGCATGGTGGCAAATTTTCTGGGTGTGTTTTACTAGGACAAAATGGTGGAATGTGCCTAGAAAATGTATCTGTGCTTTGCCCTGGTTGCTTCTTGCAATCGGTCTGTTTGTAGACTGTTTTTCCAGTGTTCGGCCACGTGCGCCATTACTCTTGGGACTGTTTTTGAGATATGCTTATTAACCTGCATCCTCTCATGAGCATATTCCCATGGAGCAATGATCGAGATTTCTTTTCTTTCATTGCCATCTGTTGGACAGCTATGGTGTCTTATAGACAGGATTGGAATACCAGAGTGTACAAATAAGAAACAGTGAAGAATATTGCCCATTTCACAAGCATCATTCCCGCAAAATTCACTGCACGTTAATTCTTTTTTTTTTTTTTTACTTGTTAATCACTTAAATTCAAAAATGTGCATTCTGTTAAACAAAAATGCTTAATCTACTGCTGCTTCACACAAAAGAAAATCAATATAATAAAGCCATCAAGAAAATTCAATTCTGAAGTGGTCTCCTGTGACAACATAAAGTTAATACTACTTAGTACCTATAAAATGCAGATTATACATAAAAAAACTCAAGACAAAAAAAAAAAAAAAAAAAAAAAATTGAAAAAACCTTTGTCAAATATTCAATCAAACTTGGTACATATTATAGGAGGAATTATTCAGCTTTGCTAATGAAAATGTTGCCTCTTTAACAGCTGTATGTTGTCCCCGGCCCCCTGTTTTTTTCTCATTTGCTTTAGGTAGGGGCCAAACTAGCGTTTTCACATCTACAGATTTCTCAGAAAAAAAAATTTTCAAAAATGTTTTCACTTAAAATTGAGAAATCACTAGGTGTGAAAATGATAGGGCAGCTTTTTCACAAAAAAAAAAAAAAAAAAAATTACTGATAATTTTCTGAGAAATAAGAAATAAGTAAGAAATTCCCCTGTTAATTGTGACAAATCTGTCAAAAAACACATTTTTTCACCCATTGATAAAGCTGATAAATTCACATTTTGAAATACCAAGATATCATAAATGTCGCTAATAACATGAAAAGAATGAAATTAGTGACTAAATAGGCTTGAAAACATATGTGTTGACAACCTAAAACACTTTTTTCTAATATGTAAATAGCTCCTCTTCCATTCAGGAACTAATATACGTATATGATACAATATTGGGGCATTTAAAATCTTTAAAGTCAGTTTATTAAATGATTAGCTTAAAATGTGTGGTACATATCCATTTGTTCAACGGCTCTACTCGCCATGTGTTTACCTGCAGATGAGTCCTGAATGTTAGGCTTCACGCTGCACGTGCATGTGTTCTATCAGCTACAATGCATGTACACTGGCCACCATTACTTGGTTGGAACTTTGTGCAGGATTATAGAACACTATATGCAAAAATGTATGTAGGTAATAACTTGCATAACATAATGCAACAGTATAACCTAAAGGATTAAAGAAGTCGCTGTGTATATAGAAACAAAGTCAGCTTAGCTGAATATAAAGGGATATAAAACAAATTGTTTGTACCTTAAACATATAATGTTTAGTAAACTAGATTAACATTTATAGACATTGATTTGCTTTCATTTTGGAAACAATAAAGTGCTTTTTGTTTTTGCATAGGGGATGGCTTACTTACTACTTTACCGCTACAGCAGGCCTAGTCTTTACGTCTGATATAAGTGGTCTTTATAACATAAACAAATGGTCCCACAGCCCTCTGCAGACCTAAATGCACAATAATTCACATAAAAGCAAAGGCAAAAAAATAGAACTTTCATAGTAATTCATAATACTCATTTCACAAAAAAAAAAAAAAAAAGCTATTTTTATGGAAGTATAAGAAATGAAATGGGACTATTTAAATATGGAATGCTCTGCAATTAAACCTCTCTCTAAATTAAACCTTACTGGAGGACAGTTTAACATTGTTCTTAATCTTGCCTAGAATACAAGGGCCTATTGTGTTGCGTGGACTCCAGGGCATCCATACTATTTGTCTGAAAATTGTATTAATACCTCTCCATAAGAGGAACAATCCATACACTCAACTTGCATACAGCAACAATGTCAATTACAAGTAACTGCATTGTTCAATGGTAGCTCCTGTGATATTTATTCTTGCATACTGTACATACATACTTAATATATAGGGAATATTCACTAACATTCATCTATAAACTAAACTTACAACAACTAGTCAGTTTATTGCAGTTATTTAAGCAATTTTCTGATGACTGCTATGGGTTACAACACCAGTGCAAGTTTCTACTTATGTTTTCGAATTCAACCTGAATAAGAGATTGCAGTGGGTACTGATTTGGTAGGTAAACATCTTAAGAAAGCACATTCTTCTTTGTGCAATAAAAGTCTAAATAATAAAAATTGTAATGCTACATCATACTATATTGTGACAGCAAGTTGTATTTTGATTGTGTAGTATTCTCATAAAAGCAATTCTGATTGATGATGGAGGAGAACTCTGCTATTGGCCTATATAAAACATGAATACCATGCCTCAAAAGCTGCATTTACAGTTATTTGCATTTACCTGAAGTCAAAGTTTCATGATTTCCATAGATTAATTAATACATGAGAGTTTCTGTCTTTGGATCACCAACAATTTGTTTCTAAAAAGTCAGTCTATTTCTTGTAAGCAAGAAAATGCTATTTTTTTTTTTAATTTTCTATAAACATGCATTTCTCATGTGCTTTGCTTCCAAATTTACAGAATGCTACACAATTCCTTCAAAAACTATGAAGTATAATATATTGCAAGAGTATGCACAACAACGTTCCTGTATGTTTGGTTCAAATTTTATAGTACTTTATAAATACACAATGTGCACACACCTAAAGCAAGATATTTATATTATTTTTACATAGATAAATGGAACTTTCAGCAAAGGTTAATGGTTGCTACTCTATGGCAGCAACAAAGCTGCAGGGAAAAGCTACTTTTTGAAGTAAATAATAAATCACATTTGCCAATTTTTTGTGCAGCACAGTAGATGCAACTTTAGGAGGTTTTGGTATTAATAATCAAGACAGTGGATTAGGATATTTTTAACTACAAACAGCAATACACACTACTGAGAATGGAGAGGAAAATTTGCTGCCAGTGGATGTGTTACATGAAAGTTGCAGCCAACAGCAAACTCTGGCAAGTGCTATTGCAGACACTGTTTAAAAAAAAAAAAAAAAAAAAAAAGTTGTCAAGAGTGAAAAGGGCCTTTCTGCATGATTTAGAACATTGTGGCTTTCCAGTTGTTGGAAAATTAAGCCTCTCAGAACCCTATTCAACAACAGCTCAAGGACCACAGTGTGGACAACTTGGCTTAGAATACAGGATTTCAGTGCAATAAGAACGTTCTTTACCATGTCAAAAGGCCGCCAGTATCCCAAGTAAAATTAATGAAGGTATGTTGTACACATTTCTACCGCAGCAATCAGTTCAGTTAGTTATCCATCCTCCTAATAAAGGAAGCAAAAACACCTTTAACATCCATTTCCAAAAATATCTTCTATAATAGGTTTTTTACATCACAGTTTGCATGGCATTTGTGATTTTAGCAAAAGAAAGGCACACTTATTAAGCAATTTAATATAGTACCCGAATCTAAAAACATCTGTTTTAGATTATCAAGCAAGGCTTATCGATTTTACACTTAGAAGTGTAGTTAAACAACAATAATGAAATAAATTGGATTACTGCAAATTTGGTCCAGTTAAATAGCTGTTATGTGATGCATGTGACAATTGGAGTCAAAACAAGCTTTTCAATAAAACCATATTCTTAAGAAATAAAAGTCTATGTAAAAGGAAGAAAATAATTGTTTCCCTCCAAGTATTCTCAGATTTTGGGGTTCTTAGGTTTGTCTTCTGTCCCTAAAACCTTCTCCTAGTTAAAGCAAACCAATCCAGGTAAACAGATAAGGAACAATAAACATGGCCCCAAAGCCAACAAATCCATATGTTATATAGCGATATGGCAGTTCGACTTCCATTCGTTGCCTTGCTTTACGAACATCATCACATGGAATGCCAAACACTTTGCAGGCCAAAGGAATTGAGATTTTCTTCATAGCTGCCCTAAGTATCAAAAGAACCACCACTCCAATCAAAAATTTTAACATGGCTTTTCCCACCAGGGTCACAGTGATAGATGGAGGGATAAAAGGCAACTCATCAGGTGATGGATCCAGCATTAAGCCCAACATGTAATTAGCATGTGATCCACATGCAATTCCAGCCCCACTTCCAAGAATCTGAGCAGTGTCTCCACGGGAGGTGCTCCAGGTGTCTAAGGTAAAAGAGAAGACTCCCATGGCTAGATGAAGACTGATTATAATTAAAGGGGCATATTTGTATGTTAGATTGAAAGTATCAATTATCTCCAGAGCCGGATGGAAGACGACTAGAATCAGAACAGCATACACAAGACCTGCAATTACATCCTGTAAAATATAAAATAAAGATTAGTCCATTATTTAACAACTTTAAAAAATATTGTTAGAACTACCTTCACACTGCATACCAAGGTGTCTAACCAAGTCTTCAAAGTAATGTACATCATTGGATGTAAGGTTGGTTGCTTCTACATTGCTGCTATAGATTTTGGTGCAATTCATTTCAGATTAATAAAAAGTAATACTAAACAGATTGAATATTGGTTCTAGAACTGTATGTGATTCATGTCTGATTTAGTAGGGTTACAAACAGTGGTTTTCAGAAAATAATAATAATAATAATAATAATAATAATAATAATAATAATAATAGAACTTCTTATGATCCATTCATCTATGTGAACAGCCTTTGAAAGACTCATTCAATAGTAGAAATCTTCTTACACTTTATCAGGGGAATTCATCAACATGGCAATCTTTGTAGAGGTCTAGTAACAGATAGCAAGAAATCATTTGTTAGCATTCACTGTATTGGGAAACTAGAATTCTGAAAGAAATTCTGATTGGTTACTAGACCTTGTATATACAGTAAGATACTGTATAACAAAGTTGCATGTAACAACTACTAGGTATCAGCAAGTAAGCCTGTCTCAAATATGCTAAAAGGGAAGCATCAGTATTTTGTACTAGAATAAATTAATCATGACTAGTTTATATTACAAACATTCCATACACTGCCCTGCTACAATCCACAAAGACCCCTATATTATCAAGGAGTAATACCATCCAAGGAATAGCCTGTTTTGTTAGATTTGTTTTTCAATTTTGTTGTCACACAGTTCTTAAAGGAGGTACCTTTAGGTCATGCTTTTTAAAAGGCTGACAATAGCTTAAGTTATCTATAAAAGTTCTTGTACCCTGCTCAGTCTCATTGTTATCGTAGAAAACAAAGTACATATTCATGAAGTGCCCCAGAAAGTCCAATATATTAAATTAATGGTCTAATAACTAGAGAGAAAAACAACATAAAGCAATAAAAAAAAACAGTAGTAACTTTAAAGAGACTGCTCACCTTTGAATTCATTTTTAGCATGTAGTAGATATTGGCATTATAATGTAAAGTTTGTAGTTTGTCTTCATTTTTTATTTAGGGTTTTACTTATCATTTGACTTAGTTTCTTTACGTTTTTGGTTTGATTTGATTAATCTTTTCAGTTGCCAAGTGTCACTGACCCTCATCAACCAGTTTATCAATTAGTTTGAAGCCTGTTTTATTTAGAATAATTTTTCATTAATGTATTTTCCAGACTATAAGGCGCACCGGACTATAAGGCGCACTTTCTATGAGCACCTTTTAAGCAATCTTGGTTCATATATATACGGCGCACTGGTCTATAAGGCGCAGCACATTATCAGTAAATAAACCATAGCTCAGACCGAAAGTCAAAATTTATTCAACTTTTTAACAATATCTTGCAACTGGTTCAGCTGCCGGTTTATGAATATTCACTGCAACTTAGATTTCGGCTGTCAGTGTATTTGTGCATCTACCTTTTTGTCAGATGTTATGAGTCCCCAGAATGGAAAGAGGGCTCCTTTCCCTAATATAGGTATGGGTATACAGTGGCAGTAATGCTCAATCCATGGATTGTGCGCTGTAAAAACCCAAATTCATAGGCGCATTGGAGGAGGGGAGGAGCATGGTGAGCAATGCTGAACTCTGGGGCCGTATCCCCTAACCCGCGTCCTCCTCACGATGAAGTACTATGTAAGGAGCACAATGTGCCCGCTGTACCCACTGATGTCACAGCCGACCCCCTGCCAGAGGTAAAGGATCCCGTATGAACCCCTCTCTTACGTCGGGTTCATATACAAGGCGCACCGGACTATAAGGCGCACTTTCTATTTCTGAGAAATTCTCAGCATTTTATGTGCGCCTTATAGTCCGGAAAATACGGTACTTAAGATTCTCTTGTGCCCTTGCACTGACAGGGCAGCCCTGCTTGTTAAATAGGCATTTGGCTTATTATAAACAACTGCTGCATGATGTTAGATTTGTTTGGTTTAAAAGAAAAATAAGTAATGTGCTAATTACTTTGCTTTTACATCTCCCAAGGCATACTTACTGGTTATTTCCATCAATAAGCATGCTCTCTGGGGGGGAGCAAGAATTATGTGATGTCTTCAAACATCTCTGTTACAAAGATACTACATACAGAAATATGTGTATTATTTGTTTGTAATTACAGACATTAGGTTACCATGCTTGTTTTATCTATAAATAACAGAATTCATTATTATTACAGGATGACACAATGCAACTGCCCATAGCTGTTCATTGAATAACTTACCAGTATAGAATGCATTCCCATATAAACACGACTAAGGCACACCAAGGAACACCAACTGAAGGCAAGCAGCACCCCAAACATAAATGGATACTGAGGACAGAAATTAAAACAAAATTAGCTATTTTGATAAAAATGTTAAATGATAGAGGAAGTAAAGGCTAGAATAATGTTCAGTTATTTAAATATTTATGCCAGAATACAATTTTCTTTTCTGATTTACGGTCATATTTTTTGTGTATACTTTTTCAGCTATTACTTTCCCTTCAATCAGTGGCCCAAGGACTCTCAATAGAATCCCTGCTCCACTTTTTAAAACTAGCTCCTTAAATAATAATAAAAGTTCATTTTAAGCAACAAGCACAGTATTTGCTTGAAAATGGAACAGCTGTCGCTAAAAATAAATAAAAAAATACTAGTTTGTTTACTAAAATAAAAACAAACATAAATCATTAAGAAATATTATAATTTTTAGACATATGCCATTACATAGCACAAATAAGCAAACTCAACGGTCTTTTATGAAAAAGGTATTTGAACAGCAGAGATCATTCTGCAAGTTAGGTTGACCAAAGTGCAATTGTTTTCTTATTAGCATTTAGGCTCCCTATTTCTCTTAGGCCAACTAATCCTTCAGACTAGGGCCCTCATTCACCATAGTGCTAAGTTAGCCACGAAGCATTCGGCTCACTTCGCACTTGGTGTTATGCGCATGCTGATGTCCTGTGCGCGGACATCAGCATGTGCATAATACCATATACGAAGTGAGCCGAACGCTTCGCACTATGGTGAATGAGGGCCTAAAGGAGTTATTGACTAAAGTGAGATTTGAACTGTCGAATTCTCAAACAGCAGATTCCCATAGCGAATTCGTGACCATTTTCTCCACTGTAAAGTCACAACCGCAACAATTTTAAAGTTGTGACTGCAACAATATTTCCATAGCAAGGACGCAACTGCAACAATCTTCTTGTTATAAAGCCACAACAGTAGCAGTCTATTGTGACTGTTTTTAGCTGGCAAATTCACACCTTTATGTAGCAATTTGGACTTTGGCCAATAACCCTCTAAAAGAGTCAGTCTGACTGTTCACGTGAAATGCATTAAAATTGCTTTTGTAGTTGTCAACTTTAGCTGACATGGAGAGAGAAAGGACCACAAAGGAGCGCTGCTACTCTCATTTCTCTATTCATTTTGCCACTCTGATTCTGGATTTATAAAAGACAGGAAGAAAATGCTGATATTGATTGATACAAAGATCGACATCAATAAATATCAATCTGTTGAAATCGCCACACTTTGCAGTGTTTTTAATGCAGTTCACCTTCTATTGCAGATCGATATCAACTATATTTTTCAATGCAAACAACTAATCTGAATGTGGCAAAATGACCAGACCAATTTCATAGGCAACAATGTGTTTTTGGCAGCCTAAAGCAGGCAAAACCTTTTCAGCTTAATAAATAAATAAATAAATATCAATGGAACACCTTTATAACCAAGGGAAAATGGCGATATCAATATATTGCTGATATTTTACCAGCTTTTCCCAAGTGGAAAAAAACCTTTTATAAATATCCCCATAGGATGAGAACACTCTGTATCAGAGCCACACTGCATCAAAGTCAGACCCTTTAATGTAAACTGGGCTATTAAATATGGGCTCAAAGCCCCAGAGAATTGCTCTTTTGCCATAGAAATTCACTTTGTAAAAAGCCCATTTTGTAATTCTGAACACTTGGCAAACCAACAGGAAGAAAGGGTTGTTTTCACTGTAAGAATAGCCATTAATGTTTGCTGCCTATTTTAAGTATGTCAAATTTTAATATGGCCTAGTGAAACATTGCTTTGTGATCAGTAGCCATGACCAACAGTTAGTTGTTAGTGTATTCAGATGGTAGTTGATGCCCCTGCATAATGTGCATTCTAATTGGGATTGTCAGAAGGAATTGAAGCTTATTGTCTTATGCAAATTGCCAGAAACTAACAGTTCCAACATAAATATACATTTAATGGGACACTAAAACATGGACAACATGCCTTCTGTTTTGTAAGACTTGCTATGTTATTAAATCTATTCGACTAGGCGTGCAACTGCGTCCTTCGCAGCCCACCCGTTTCACAAATCTATCCACAACTTCATCCAGGGCCAGTTCTACCGATGGGCAATGTGGGAGACTGCCCAGGGCAAATCTATTTGAGGGGCGCTGTCCTCCACATCGCCCATTGCTAAACTCACCTCCAACAGCTTACCAGCAAAGCACCTCCTCTGACGAGGCAAGTTGAATGTGACAGCGCTCCTTGGCTGCTTCAGGTCTTGTCGGCTGTATTGGGCAGTTGCCGACAAGACCTGAACACCTAAGTAGCGCCATCGCATTCAACTTACCTCATCAGAGGAGGTGCGTCGTTGGAACGCTGTTGGAGGTGATTGGGGGGCGCGGGGCAAGGGGGAGGTCAAGGGACAGTTCGCCCAGGACGCCAATAGGGCCAGAACCGCCCCTGACTTCATCAATAAGGAGAAGTGAATTCAGGACTATTTTGGCAACGTGACTCGAATTACAGTGAGGTGAATTTAAATTATTCTTTCGCTAACCTCTCACACACATCCTTTTTATGAATTTAGTTCCCTTTTTAGAATAAAAACTGCTTACTGTGTCATTGTCAGGAAGACCTTCTTTGCTTTTGATTATTATCTTACTTCTACTTTTTGTATACAGCTATTTTTGCTGTATACACCGTTTGTTGCTGAAGTATACAATTAAGAATTTCAGTTCCGCAAATCCTTCCAGTAGTACAAGACCGATTTGATGCAATGGAGGAAAAAGGCAAAAATAAAACTATTAAATAGCATGTATGCTCTTCTCATGGGCTTAGCAAATCTGTATCATATCTTTCTTGACTAATCAGCCATCAGGTCTTTGGATACATATGAAGTACAATGAAGGTAACCTTAGGCTTGCCCTTCACAAGGTATTTTTATTCACTCCAGTTCTACCTGAATACCTTACACTGTACATGTACAACAGCTGCGCATTATTCAATAACATAGCTGCAGGAGTTTTTGCAGTGGTAAAATGCAAAGAGGCTGATTGACTATAGGGTGAATTCACCTCACTACAATTCAAGTCGCATCTTCAAAACAGTTACAAATTCACTTCACATTATTGACTAAGCAGTGAATAGTCTTGTCCTAGTGTTGCAAAGTCAAATGGGTGAATTCGGAGCAGTGCACCTAGTCACATTCGCTCCTTTGACACACTACGTCGCATAATCAATAGTAGAAGCACCTGTGCACAAGCACGCAAATGGGGATATTTAGCTAAAGTCCAAATTGTTGCATATAGGTGTGAGTAGTAGTGAGCTTAGGTAGTTTTATATAGGGGCGCCTGCCTGGTGGCGTCACAGCCAAACATCATCATGTGAGGCGTGACGAGATGATGTTGTGCTCAAATGTCACCATGTGGCACAGCGATGTCACCAAGCGCACGCTGACATGATGACATGTTGAGAACCACGGCCCCAAAGTGTTGTGAAGTGCTCCATAAGAATGTGACTATTGTAGTTACAATAGAGGAGCTGAATAGAACTGGAAGAGCTGGGGTCAGTCCCAGGATACTCATCGAATTCTACAGATGTTCCATCTAAGGCACCCTTACTTACTACATCATTGCCTGATTTGGCAGCTGTAGTGCTTCTGACTGCTGGGCCCTTCAAAGAGTAGTCAACATAGCCCAACACACCATCGGAACCCAAATTACTTCCATCAAAAGGATATACCATAATCACTGCCTATCCAGAGCTCTCAACATCAATGACATCAACCATCCTAACCACAATCTATTCTCCCTCCTCCCCTCCGGCAGGCAATACAGGTGCCTCAACTCAAGAACAGACAGACTCAGGAAAAGTTTCTTCCACCATGCAGTTTTCAAACTGAATCTCTCTATGTCCTACCCCAAGTCTCCTCCTCCCTCCATTCCCATGCTTGCGGTGTGGTTCTGACTACACTATTTATTTATGTAGCAACTGCACCATAACTATTTATTATACTATTGACTATATTTATATTCTAATTCACTATTTATCTCTGTTTTTATTTTATTATGTTACATAGACACACTTAATTTCGCTGGTTGTATGTACATACTACTCGGTTACAATAAAACTTATCTAATATAGTCGCCCAAATTGGTCATGTATTCACCACATTGCAGAGTCTGCTCAACAAGTGAACATGGGGAAGTGGCGAATAGATGTAAATTCAGAGCTGTACGTGACAATTCGGCCTTTAGTCAGTCAAATCAGCCCCTTAATGACCAGAATTCCATTCTTCAGTCCTGCTTTGCATAGAATGGGTCCCACCGTTTTTGGACCTTTTCACAGTTCAAAGCTTTGTTATATTATTAGTATATTTAAGTTCATGTAGGACTCGATAAAGTACTGCAATAATACTTGAAGATATCAGCAGCAAAATTTGAATAGAATGAGTTACTGTTAAATCATAACTTTAACATAGACTATCATGACCAAACTCTAATGTGTACTGAATCCAAATTTATAGATCTCAGCAATAAAATTTTTGCAAAGTATTTCATGATAAGCTACTGTGCTATCAGCTTGGATATATAGGTTTATTTTCAGTTAATAATAATAATTTTGTTCAGTGCAATATATCAAGGTTAACCTTTAAACATCAAACAGAAAATGTCATCTTCACTGATTCAGTCAGCTGTGGTAAATTGCAAAAACAGAAGAAAAAAAAAAAAAAACACAAAAAAAAAAAACACAAAAAAAAAAAACACAAAACCCTTGTACATGTGACCCGCTACTACATTAGTAAAACCAAACATTGGATGTAGCTCAATTATGTATCTGATTGTAAAGTCAGCTTTGCATTAAATGAATCTAATTTAGGTAAAATTACTCCTTTTTTTATGCTACAAATATATTAATTTCTTGCATAGAAGCCAGTTTGCATCCAATTTTAGTGCATCTGCAAACAAGCAATCCAAATTGCCCTCATTGGTGACAGCAAACACATCAGCCCCACTGTAAGACTGCAATCTGTGGTGACAGCGGACACACACACGTAGCCCCACTGTAAAATCACTATCTGCGGTGACACCACACACACAGCCTAATAGAATAGTTTTTGACACTTGCACAGTCAATTTGAAATGGACAGTCCCAAGATGATCAGAAACCAGCAACTAGTCAAGCCATTTAATTGCAATGGAATTAACCGATTCTAGATCCTAAAGAAACAGGAAAAAACTGTTTTGCATATTACACATGTACAGTCTTTCCTTCTATATATAGAAGCAAGAAAAAGAAGCCAAATATCTCTTCATCAGCACTACTAGTTACCACCAAGCACCGCCACTGCCAGCACCACCAAGCACCGCCACTGCCAGCACCTGAGCAGCACCACCAAGCACCGCCACTGCCAGCACCTGAGCAGCACCACCAAGCACAGCCACTGCCAGCACCTGAGCAGCACCACCAAGCACAGCTACTGTGCTGCTAGGAAGCTATTTTACTGTATAATACTACACATGTACGTTTTCAATAAAAGCGTAAAAACGGGAAATAATGGGAGAGTACCGACCATCCCACAGGGATAATTACCTGCCATCTGCCATAGGTGAGCAGAAGGATGGAGATGGGGATAGCAGTGCCAGACATGGCATGGGTAGAGGGCATACCGTACTCCGTGTTATAGAAAACCTCCATCTTCACCACCGGTGGCGACGGGGGCCTGGGCCAACGGATCAGGTCTTTGGTGCATTGCCCCAGGTACATAACCCACACCCAGATGACGATAACCTTCCTGCCTACTCCGGGGTCCACATTCCATATCCAAAAAGGAAAAAAAGAGATGTAGAAGAGTTCGTTGCCCAGCTCCGTGCCCAGGCTGAAGAGATAAAACAGGAACCGGTTTCGGATGACGAATTCCTGACCCAATTCCCCAGTCAGGGAGTTCCGGCGCTGCGGCATCTTCTTTTCGTCGTTCGCCGGTTGCTGCTCCTCGTGTAACGCACCGTTGGTCTGGAAGTCTCTGCGGTGCCGGGGCCCGGCTTCTCTCGCCTCCTGCAGGGGCTCTACGGAGCAAGTCCCGTTAGGCTGAGCCCCGCTTGTAAAGGACGATATCTCCACCCCGCATAGCTGCTGAAAGCGAGCCACTTTCCCGGGATCCTGCAAGTAGTCGCAGAGTCGCTGCCACCCGGAGCTGGACCCCATGGCACCCCTCACCCCCTCCTGCTGGTACTGTCAGAGACTAGTCTCAGCACACAATCCGTGCAGGAGCCATGCGTACCTCCCACAGCCCTTCCTAATCACAGCATCTCCTATCTGCGGCCTTGGCCGCCCTGCAAGTACTCTTCTGTCCGCCCCAGTCACGGAACCAGCGGGGGAACGGCCTGAGCGGGAGCGCGGCAGCGAATGAGAGGGAAAGAGTAGGCGCGTGGGATAAGAATGTATCACGAGCGAATGTCCGAGGGGGGGGTTACAGGCGTGGCCTCGGCGCTCACGTGACTGTTACCGAGAAAGGGAGATGCACTAAAATATGAATGGGTTAACAGTCACCTGAGAATCTCACTCTGTCTAATATCAGGGGATGGGCACAGGAGAGAAACAATGTCCTGTCAACATGAACAGGGAAACCTGAGAATTTACTGTGATCTTGTTTCTATTCCTGTGTGACATTAGCGCCATCCACCTGGGTTAGCGAGG
>WMED01004170.1:0-21080 GCA_019650415.1 Pipa parva
GACTTGTGTCTTTTTTCAGCCTTATAAACTATGTTACTATGTTACTATGTTACTAAGATGGCGGTGGCGTGTAGCCCAGTGTCCTCAAAAGAGTCGCATCAAATATGTTTCACAGTCACAATTTCAACACTGACTGGAGCCGCAACTTCTTTATAACATCTCTAAAGAACCCAAACATTGTACCCACGTGCAAGTGATGTACCCGGAGCTCCTAGAAAGGACACAATTGCACTCAGGCCTACATGCTAAACCACTGACATATGTGGACCCCTCTCTGCAACAACAGTGTACATATATCGTAGGTGTACATATATCCAGTGACCTAGCATGGTCCCTCCACTCTGCAAAGTCTCTAAGTAAAGCCCACCAAAGGCTCTACTTCCTAAGATGCCTCAGAAGAGAGTATGTCTGCATGATAATCATGGTTGACTTCTACAGGTGCTCTATAGAGAGTATTCTTACATACTGTATCACCGCATGGTTTGGAAATTGCAGCATTTCTGATGGGAAATCTCTTCAAAGTGTTAACAACATGGGGCAAAGGATCACCCATCTGAACCCTATTGAATAAATCTACAACAATAGATGCCTGTCCAGAGTCCAGAACATCATTGCCAATACCAATCACCCTAACCATGGATGTTTTACCCTACTTCCATCCTGAAGGCGATACAGACGTCTGAACTCCCAAACAGACAGACTCAGGAAGAGTGTTTTTCCAGACTCCATCATTAAATTAAACCTTTCCTTGTCTGGATGCCAATAGCAGTTATGCACTTCTACCCCCACACCTTCTCCCCCCACCCCTGTCCCCCTCACCCCCTTGCAGTAGCTCCCACAGTACCACAATGACCCCCTCCATACTCCACCATATGTATAAATGTATATCTATTATATATAATAACTATTTATTCTATTTACTTTACTACGTGATGCACTTTGTGCATGTAATATTATTTATAGTAGTTACCTATTTCTTGTATATCGACGCTAATGTAATCTTTGCTGATTTGTATGCATTATACTTATCCATTGACAATAAAATATCTAATCTAATCTAAATCCATTGTTTCAATGTGAAACAAAGCTCTTAAGCTTCTTTCAGATAAGCCACTTAGGCTATTATCACACTGGTGAATAGGTGTGCATTGTTTTTAAAAAAAAAAAAACACATTGGGAAAAAAACCATTGAAAGTAATGACTGACCCAATGTCACACTTGTATTTCATAGAGAGGAACATGCACCAGAATCCTTTATGTCACGTCTTTGCAAGCGTATGGACGCAAACGCAAACAATGCATCTGGATTAGTAGCAATCAGAATTGAAGAATAGCGGTCACACAGGAAAGAAAAGCGACATTTTAGTGCTATTGCTTATATATATATATATAAATGCGTCCTGAAAAAACGCCAGTGTAATTGCTCTGGTGTATTTTCGCAATACACACATACGTGCACCTATACGCCAGTCTGATCCTGGCCTTACGGTTGATTATTTAAGTATAGATTGATTGGCACTGAAGAAGCCAATGTTTTAGTTACCCTTTAAATCTGGATACATATAAACATACACATTTGGGGTGTATGGTGCATATGCCTATCTCTGTAAGCAAAGAATTTCAAACAATAGAACAATAAAAGAAAACATACAAACAAGTCCTTATGCTTATCTTTCAGTGTACATATTGTGTATTGTAAGGTGGTGACAATGTTAAAAGCTACTCTTCCATATAATTCCATCAATTATATAGAGGAATGTTTTCAATTTATGCAAATAAGCAGACATTTCACAATAAATGTTTTGTACTACAGGTGATTCAAAAGGAAAAAGCTTTAAAAAAGATTGTTGAGCCATCATTAGTTAAGGCTCATTAACTATATTACCAGATCATTATGAAAAAAGAAAAGTTCAAATCTTTGTCAGCATTTATAAAATGCAGCGAATTAATCCAATCACCCTAAGTTTAAAAAATAGCAAATGAATCTATTCATCACTAAATTTCATTATAAAAGGACTATATTGTTTTTGTCCAAGCAGCAGATGGTAATTATTGTTGTATTTTTTTTGCACATTATGGAAACATTAAAACAATTTAAATTGCTGTAGCCTGTGAGATAAATATATTTTGCATTTGTCTAAGAAAAGTCAGACGTTGACGTTTTTTGTGATTAACCAAATCTGCACAAAGGCATTTATATGATGTACTTCTGGAGGATGGGCTATCAGATGTTACCCTGGAAGCAGTGGCATAGGTAGCCACTCTGGGGCCAAAGTGCAAGATCAGCAGACCCCCCTCTCCCAGGTCCCTCTGCAGAACCCCTTCTTCCCCCTGAAAACAATAAAAAAATAGTTACCCAGAGAGGGAGAGGGGAGGGCAGACAGGTGTAAGCTTGTAGAAGGTCGCAGTGGTCAGAGCAGACCCGACCCCTGCAAACCTGGTAATTCTGTACCTGCCTGGAAGGAGTTCAACCCACCAAGGCAAATTCTGACCTTATAATCCTTGTAAAACATGCAACGTTTTCCTACAACATTCTATAATACATTCATATGAGTTCACAAGGTGAACGTTCCCTTTAAGATCAATCCTTCAAAGACAAAAACAATGATGTGACAACAAATAGCACTTAATTTGCTCCCTATTTATCATTTGATGAGAAGGGGGTTTGTCCACATTAGCATCATACAAAGCTTTGTATAGAGGTTCAGAGTCATTAGGAACCCACATGATGATATTTAAGACCAAATATTACTACAGTCTTGGATTATAGGAGAACACAATCAAGGTCAGTGTCCACTTTAAATAGTGGCTTCAAGAAAATATAAAGACAGGGGAATTTGTCAACAGGAGAAAGCTATAAAGATGTCTAATAACCTAGAGATCTAGTTTTTTTGTTATGTATAATAAAAGATCGAAAAAATTATTTAAGACTTTATTTAGACTTTCCATCTTCTTTAAAACTCTATCTACATGACTTCTTTCCAGACACTTTTGTATATATGTGATTACTGCCAGTGTGTCAAACTACCAAGTATAATACAGCCCTAATAAGTAACTCAGTAATTGTACAAAATGCTCTACATATAATACAATTTTGTGGTAATCATTTTTTTTTAACCAAAATATTGTTTCATTCTGTTAGTTTAAAATACAGATAAAAGTAGGCCTGCCTCCTAACTTTATAACCTAGGGTTTGATTGTACTGTTGTTATTTAGGGCAAAATTTAATGAGGTCGAAAATATAACAGTATTTGATATTGCAATATCAATAATTTCAACAGAAGAAAATTTCGATATCACAATATCGAATAGTAATTTATACAAAGCTAAAATTTGTTTACCGCAATATCGAAAATTCGATTGAAACTTTTCAGTCTGTTTGTTCCTATGGAAAATCTGTAATATTGATATGATATCGAAAATTTGATTGAAACTTTTCGATAATTTTCAAATATTTTTAATCAAATTTTTCAATCAAAAGGGCGAAAACGGCCTTTTTGACTTTCATAAATTTTGCCCTTATTAAGACTGTAATGTCATTTTAACTCAGTGTTGACACAAGACAATACTGTTTGCACAATTTTCTCTTATAGTTTGGCTAAATATTTATATCCACCCCAAGTACAGTTTCATTATTGTCGAAATGTTTTTATGTGTTTATTTCCAGTAGTGCATTTGCTATTACTTTTATTTAAGGGAGAAGCTATGTAATAATGTGATAAATACATTTATTTTCCTTTTAATTAAGTAATGCATTCTTTCCTATTCTTATTTTTAATAGTTACATTCTCTGCTTCATTCGGATTCATACAGTTTTTCATAGCAATATTTTGGGGAATATTTATCAAGCTTTTTTGCTGATTTTTACAGAATCAAAAACAACTTTTCAATGTCCAAAAATACATTAAAAAAAATGTGAAAATTGAAATTGCAGCAAAAAGAAAAAAATGGCAAGAACACAGCGAAAAGGATCAAATTGCAGAAAAATAGCTTGAAATGACCTTTAGAAATTCCCATTTAGTATCTACCATTAATGAGATATCTTGTGGTTGGTGGAGTTTACATAGTTATGCTTAAAATAAAATGCCCTATGAACTTGCACAGACTTTGAATACTTAAAAGTACAGGAAAGCAGGAAATGTGCATTCAACATCCTGTGATGTTTAATAAGTAGGAATAACTTTTATCCCAATGTAAATAAGAAGTTTAATTTTGCTGTGTTGCTTGTCCTTTAAAAGTGTGTTAAAAACTAGGTCAGTCCTAAAAGAGAAGGCATGGAAGGTTCCCAGGGGAACAGGCTATGACCATGGTATGTCCTCTAAAATTCACAGTTTCCTAGCTATCTCCTCTGCTCACTGGGAATACATTAGCACTACCGCCCTCTTAACTGAAGTGCTAAAATGAGAAAAGTGAAATAGATATTCAATTCTGCATCATAAGGTGAGAATTTCTGCATTAGCACCGATTTGTCAAACTGCCCCATTTATAAACTCTAAGTTTCACTTTAAGGGTTACATACGTACATACACACACATTTGTCGATTCTGAAATAACCAGAAAAAAAAAAAATATAAAGACAGAATTCACGTGGCTTTATGAAGGTGAAAAAACAAAAATCACATTCACATCACAGAAATTGTTTGTTCCCTTGGGACCTTTGTCAGGGCTATAGACTTTATATAGCAATAACATATTAATTGGCCATAATTTTAGATATAATAACTTAGACTTTAATGTTGCGGTATCAAGTTAAAGGGCTTTATTTTTTTTATCACTGCCTATGATTCTAAATAGGAATTGTGTTGCATTTAACCCATTTATTTAAATGATTATGAATTCATTTATCACCATGTTTAGAAGCTAATGGTGTGTATATGACATTAGTACAATATCTGCAGATTTACTGTAAATGTCTGATGTAGACAATGAATAGGCAGCCTAAGGAATTTCTGTGGCCTTTGCAATTTGTTGCCAAAGAGTAGTTTTCTGCCAAATATCTCTATCTATTTGAAAAATGATTACAATAAATGCTGTAAGAGGGATGCACTTTCCCAGCTGTAATGAGATTTAAAAATGATCCAAAACAGATAGAAGACATTTTTCTTTTGCCTTTTCCTGTAAAATGTGTATCCATTAGATTGCACTGAAAAGCAACTATCCAATGTAGACAACATTTGATGCGTTGACACTGTAAAATGTATCACACACTGATTTAAAAATGGCTTATAATATCCACACCAGCTAAAGTTAGTCTTTGCCTTTGGTCATATTGTCATTACCTTTACTAGACTGGGGGGGGTTATTGAATAATGTCTGAATTGTGTCGTAAAGGCGTGAATTCGAAACTTCCCCATATTCGATATTCAGCAAACTCTGTGCTGTGGCGAATTCGCCAGCTAGCAACAGTCACACATTACATAATAGGCTGCTACTGACACAGTTATGACTTTACTATGGGAATATTTTCGCAGTTGCTGATTTTTTATGGGAATCCTCTGTTTAGTCAATAAGGAGTAGACAATCAGGACATAGCCATCCAAAGTCATGATAATTCACTTTGTCAGTGAAATTCACACTTTAGTTAATAACCCCCAAAGTGTACTGTGTTATTGATGTTTTATTAGTCATTTTACACTTTCTCTTCATGATACCATTTTCAGAGCAATAAAACTGTGAAGGACATCTGGCTTGGACACAGGGTGGTAGGCCAACTGTCAATTATGCTGCAATATCAGTTAAAATGCTTCTAATATGCTTATATATATACTGAGTTTGTTGCAACTATAATTGGCCCATAATTATGCTTGATTATGGACATGAAAAAAGTAAAGAATAATCTTAAAGCATAATTAAATAATTTATTATATATTATTAAAAGCAGAGGATGGGTCATAGAGGATAAAAATAGATATGTAACCTTTTGCTTCGACAACCTGGAAATCATACGCAAGTTTATACAGAGCAATCTCTGTAGAGTGCACTGATCAAAAACCAGAATGCATAAGGTCCAGGAGGTTGTGGGCATGTAAAGCATAGAAACTTTACAGTGTTCTAGGAACCCATAGCAACCAATCAGTGAATGGCTTTCACAATTCTAGCGCTCTACTACCAGTGAATGCTAACTTCTGATGTGTTGCTATGGGAACTTATCACCAAAATAATTGTAAAATCACTTCTCCTCATTGATGAAGCTGTGGATAGATTTGTCAAACAGGTGGACTGCTATGGAATGTAGTCACATGTGCAGTGTGGTGAAATCAGTCGAATAGAAGTAGGGTTAGAAGTCTGGAGTGATGTGAATTCCTCCAGTGGAGTGCAGTGACATCATCCTCCCCATATCCCATTAACTGTATATAACTGAATGATACTTCTGTTTCTGTCACCTTGTCCCTAATGCGTGTTAAGTAGTAGACTAATTTAGTCACAGTCAACTTTGTCACTTTTGAATGAACAGTTGCCTTATGCCACACCAGAACCCTGCCAACAACCCCCCAATTCGCCTCTCTGTTGTGGGGAAGTCAAACAGGTGAATTTGGAGTGTTTTGTTGAATTCACGACTGCAACAGACCCCGCTGCTTGATCAATAATCAAAGTACCTGTGCATGTGCAAGTAAAGTGATGCAAAGTGCTCCGTAATATCTAAACTATTGTAGTCTCTTGAATTAGATGCATATACACAACATCACAAACTTAGGCTGAATAAGGGATCATGGTGAAGTATAATGCAAATTCAGAGTTATACTTGACAATTTGGCCTTTAGTCAGTAAGGCCCCTACTCTGTTTGCCTCAATCCCTACCCAGAGACTGGACCTAACTGGATAGAAAGTGCAAAAGTTAAACTGTAGAATTAAAGCAGAGCAGAAATGACAACTATCATTGGCCTCAGCCTTTTGGTAAAATACAGATTCTGTATTATTTCTGTTGTGAAATTATCACATTTTAGTTTTACATATGCAAGAACAGGCTACGGGATGGTAAAACAAGATATGAAATTCTCAGTTCCAAGAATTTTCAGATCTACATCTTTAAAAACCAAGCAGCATTGTTGTTCATAAGAGATGCAATGTGATTCAATAGTTAATACAAACACAAACCTAAATCTGAAAGCTGAAATGTAATAAGTGCTTAGATTAGGGAAAAATAAAACCCAAATACTCTGTGCTCTAATCCTCTGAGATTAAGACATCTGAATGCATTAGTTAGCAAGCCGACAGATGCATAAAAAGTGATTTACTGGATGGAAAGAGGCAGCACATTTACTGTATATCACTATTCTCCTAGTTACCTCTCTCATATTCAATTTCACCTTCTGCACTACACTCCGCTGGTTTCATTTCACTCAGATAAAGTGTGATTTCTTCATCTAACACAAATAAAAAATATACATCTAAATATAACAATGACGGCCTGCAGAAGATGATGAGATTTGGCAGTGGTTCCAAAATCTAACTATACATTAATTACATTGCAGAGTTACACTTTAAAGGAACACTGTTTGATTAAAGTGATATTAACACTGCAAAATCTTGCATTTTTAAATAGTTCTGTTTTATGTGTTTTCCATGAAACATACTGCACAGACTGACGGATATTTAGTTTTCATAAAATTAGTATTTTAATATTTTTTACTATCATTTACAACAGCACTGTCCATATAAGGTGTATTGTGCCTCAAAACAGCCAGAGGTCACTAAACTCCCTTTCTCTGACAATATTACTTAATATCAGTAGTAGCATTGCTATTCTTATTGCTTCAGGATTTTCAGCTTGTTTGCGTAGAAAATGAGGGCAGTTCTGGTCCTTGTGGATAAACTGAATAAAGGGTATTGTAATTTAAAGGGCCACTAAATGTATCACCAAAAAATTGCTCATAATGCCTTTACAACTGCTATGCTTTCAGTCTGGGCTCACAAAAAAATGTTAAAATGTGTCTAGAAAGTATGATATTTCACTTTCAAACTGGGCTTTCTGGAACACTTCATGAATATGTATCACCTAAATCTCCACACAATACAACGGGAGTTAGAGGGAGGTTATTTAACCAACATGTAAAGCAAACAATAGGTGTCGTGATGTAACAATTTTTACAGCAATTTAGGAATAACAGTCATTTCAAACCAAAAGGCTTTTATTTTCCGTTTGTTTAAAAGGACTTTAAAATGCCCCCTGTTTAGTCAGTCCTAAAATCCAGTTTCTGAATATATTTCTCAAAAAGGAAATCTTATTTTCAGTGCATGGGGCGTTTTAACCTATTTTATTAACATTGTATTTTTTCAAAGTTGAACTATTATACAGTGGCTGAGATAATGGCTGGGATCAGCAACAGCAGCTACAAAAATAGCCCAGACTTTTGGCATCACATAAAACATTTATAGAAGTGCAGAATAAAACTAATTAGCATTTAATATTGTTAGTCTTTTAAATAAATACTGATGCCGGCAATCTAAGAAATGGATAAATATGAATATGAAAACCAATGTTGATACCCAGAGATATCAAACATACAATGCAATACAAAAGTATCCTTATTGATTCTGTAATTATGCTGCCATTTGGGGAATCTTTCACAAATAATATCTCATAATAAACTGTAATCTTTTCCATTGCTTGGGGGTTTGCTGGCTCGCTATTGAGTTGAATTTGCAGTCTAATCAACTGGAAGTGTGCTGTATAGTCTAATCAGACACATGGGTTGTACAATTCCTTTCATAAAAAGCCAAGTCAATGGCATGGTATGGCAAAAATTGAAGGAGCATTAAATCCTCATTATGCTCAAGGCTCATAACAGGAATAAAAACACTGACATTAACAATTAATAGCTGTGAACTCTTCATTACAGTGCAAATGTATTTACTGATACAGTTAAACATACCTATTGTAATGTATCTTTTGCTTGCTTGTATGTTACTGAATTTTGCCTATTTAGTCACCTGCAGATGCACTGAACATTCTAGCACAGCTGATGATAAATGGCTTACTATAGATGTCTTCTAAACTGCATGCAATATCCATGGATAACACTACTATAACATGTATTGTATGTATATTATTTCAAACACAAATAGCGCACAATGGTGCTACTTTCTTCTATCATTTACGGTATATCTAAACTGAGTTGCATCACATGATAATTTTAGGAGAGGATTTATTTTAACAATAATTTAGGGTGCTGTAATGTTCATCATAATAATATTAATATACACAGTATATTCACAGTAACTCATAGGAAGTAAGCAAAAGATGGCTATCAAATTAAATTGTATCTAAGGGAACACGGGGGGGTTATTGACTAAAGTGAGAATTTAACTGTCAAAGTGAATTCTCATCGCTTAGGGTTGCTATGATTCTCTACTCCTTATTGACTAAACAGTTGATTCCCATAGTAAATCTGCAACCACGACAATATTCTCATAGTAAAGTCATGACTGTGTCAGTAGCAATCTATTGGGTAATGTGCAACTGTCATTGGCTGGTGAATTTACCACATCACAGAGTTTGCTTAATACCCAAATATGATGAAGTGGCGAATTCACACCTTTATGCGACAATTTTGGACATTAGTCAAGAACCCCTAAGGAGTTTTCTCACTACAGAAGACCACATTTTCCCCATTGACAATGCTGCTTGCTGCTAGTGCACTGCTCATAAGTTGACAAGTAGAGCAATAACAGCAATGTCATTGGGGGAGCTGTTATGGTCATTTGTCATTGTGAATACAATGTGGAAGAATATGCCCAGTGTACCCTTACTGTGAGTGAGGTACTTGCAATAGGATAGCATATCAATATCGTAAATACATCGTATGTAAATACATCACTGAATCTTAGAGATAAAAGTTAAGTTAGTCTCACTGGTAACATGTGAGAATAATAACAGAATTGACCTTACAGCAATGATAAGGGTTACAGTCCTGGCTGAGAGTGCATTTTGTAGAACTGATTTTGCCAGATGGAGCCTTCTTCTTGCACAATACATTTTTAATCACTTTTCTCAGATAGTAACACCAGAATGTATTGTTCCCTCATAAAACCTGGACTAGCAAACTTAAAAGCACAGTAACATCAAAAATTGAAAATACCACAAATCAATTTGTATTTCATTTGTATTCAATCTGTGCTTCCATAAAATATAAATTGTGTATAGAAATTAAAATATTAGCTGTTTAGTTTTAAAAATCATGCTTAAGGGTACAGTTCATGTATACGTTTTATGTAAAGCACCACAGAAACTAATGAGAATGGTGCATGGATTAATCTTCAAAGATAACATTTTTTCCCAAGTGCTGCATTTGAGTAAATGCCATGACAGTACAAATAGGAAATTTGATTTCTTTTTTTGTTTGTTTGTTTTACTGGTGCTTTATAAACTACTTGGGTAAATGATCTGATCTGTTTTATGTAATACATATCACCTATGAAGGAAAGTACAAGCAATTTTGTGTATGAAAAATAGACACCCCCCCCCTTGAAGAAGAATAAACAAATAGTCCACACTGCATCATTCATGGAAAACTTTGCATTTTTATATTTGAATTAATGTATTCTCTCTTTGCTGTCTGCGAGGGAGAAAAGATAAATATTAGTTATGTAAAGTTCAATTGAAAACAATAGCAGTGGGCGGCTATTTGTATAACAAAGAAATGATGCCTGTAAATAAGCAGGTTGAAAGCAGAGTTAGTCTTCAATTCTAAAAACATTTTAAAACAATACTGAATATGAGTTAAAGTGACGATAATTCAAATGACATATTTTCTGATGTTACTGGTCCTTTAATATGCCTTAGGGTCAATTATCTGTAAGGTTAAACATTATAAATTCTGCACAAACCTGTACTCACAAAGTGTATGGGAATAAACAAAAATAAATCTAATCTATAAACCCAAACAAACCATTAGCTATTGAAGTAAGAATACTACAAATCTCATGCATACATATATAGTGAATGTGGGGAAATAGGGTTTAGGAAAACCATGATCAGCACAGATGAAAAATACAATAGATAGGATATTTCTATTGATCCACAGGAGGCAGCAGTGTACTGTTCGCAACTATGTTTCCCTGGAAGAAAAATGCCTTCCTCATACACTGTAATTAGTTGTCCTTCTTCAATCGATACCACGTCAGTGATTAACCTCTTTTATATGATTTCTATTGAACTACAAATATTGAAAGTTTGTGTAATCCTTCTCAAGTTTTTCTTTTTGATGGTCGCAATGCTGCTGAATACCTTTCCTGTGTTAGCAACAGGGGGAATTTGCAATCTAACGGTAGCGTAACTAATAAGAAATAGGAATTCTAAAATAGATTTTATGTCCTTTTCCATGTTTTGCTTATTTCACATAAGGAAATTGTTGTGAACATCAAACTGTGTGACTCTAGGGAGAATGATGAAAACAGTCAACAGTCTGGGCTACCTACAAAATGAGTATACCCATTTCACCAAGAGTTTAATCAAAATCATACTAAAGCATACTAAATAAGGGGAGTGGGGAAAATAATGAATAATCATACTAAATAAGGGGAGTGGGGAAAATAATGAATAATCATACTAAATAAGGGGAGTAGGGAAAATAATGAATAATCATACTAAATAAGGGGAGTAGGGAAAATAATAAATAATCATACAAAATAAGGGGAGTGGGGAAAATAATAAATAATCATACAAAATAAGGTGAGTAGGGAAAATAATAAATAATCATACAAAATAAGGGGAGTGGGGAAAATAATAAATAATCATACTAAATAAGGGGAGTGGGGAAAATAATGAATAATCATACTACATAAGGTGAGTAGGGAAAAAACCCCCACTACGGATCTGTTCTGGAAGGTTCATTAACTGAAACATAATAATTTAAAATGGAGAATTTTAAGATGTTGAAACAACAGCAACACCAAAATTTAATAAAGTGTGAAAAGCCCGATTTTGCTTTTCCAAGTTTATTCCCGCTAGATGTTTGAGGTTGAGTTTTTCTATCAACTTTTTAGATGGAAAGGTAGCCACACTAAAAAAATTCCCGATCTTTACCGCAAAAAACTTCCGAGATCTCACGGGGATAAACTCGGAAAAGCAAAATCGGGCATTTCATAATTTATTAAATTTCACATACCTTTCCTTTTCCTATATATTCATTTTGTACTTACAAAAATTCTTAATAATGGATGTAAAGTATGAAAGTATTAGGTTGTCTACATAAGTATTTTTTTAAAACAATGGGACTGGAGATTGTAAATTAGTCTGATGTTATTAAAAACAACTACATATAAGAAAGGTCTGCAAATGTATATACTGCTGTTGTCTACACTATAGCATTGTTTCTCAACCTTTTTATTGTTGTGACCCTTTAGTATAATTCCCCGTGATTTGGTGACCCCCATTTCTTAATTATTATTGGGCAACCCCATTTAATCCTTATATTTCCAATGGTCTTAGGTGACCCCAGGCAAATCATCATTCAACCCCAAATGGGGTTGCAACCCACAGGTTGAGAATTGCTGCACTATAGCTTCAGAAACAAAAGTTCCATATATGTCATGAAACACAACTACACAAGATGGGGTAGACAGATCACAGCTTTATTTTTTACATTTAACAAAATAAATATAACTCAGTACATTAAACTCTTAATGGATTGTTTGCTCCATTTGTTACCACAAGCTGATGTCCTTTAACCACTAAAGGTTTGGGCCAGTAGTAGCAGGGCAGGCCATCATGCTCCAATCATGTGTACATGCCCACATAATGCCATCATGCCCCCATGAGGGTGTAACCATCACATACAGTACAGGTTAAATAATAAATAGATTCTCATACCAGAGATTTCTGAAAATGTTTGTTTAATTGGATGCCAAGAACCACATCCAGTAACAAGCAAAATTTCCTGAAACGAGTAAAAACTCGGTTAACAGTTTCCTAGTAAACTTCCCATTTTGTACAAAGCTGTAACTTTTTTTTTAGGAGAATGTGTGAAAACATGCTACTTAAAAACCTAACAATACATCATCACCTTACAATTTGTGAGAACATTTGAACATTACCATGCATTGCTACAGGCAATCCGTGATCCACTGGAACACAATGCAAAGTATGTCTTTACAAGCCAGCACTGTACATCTCACATACTTTAAAAGTCTGACACTTATTAATACTCTAGCCACCTCATTTAATTTTTCATGACTCTATTCTTCAGGAAAATCAAGAACTGCAATTTACCAGATTTCCTCTACAATGACATAGCCTGGGGAGACATATGGCAAAATAAAATAAACAGGTTTGAGGAACAAAGTAAGGTGATTCACTGAACGAAATATGGCTATAACAGCTCTGTAGGGAGCAGGCGGCTAATTGACTGTTCTTTCAATTGAAGCTGAATTTATTAATGCTGCAATAACACCAGTCACATTTACTAACTGTTTAGGGACTGCAGTTTCATATAGAGTGTGTTTATTTGCAGTTATTGCCCTCATTATTTTTCCTGAGGCAGATATACAGCAAAGCAGTAATATTTTCGATGGGGCAATTAACCCATTGTCTGATTTTATGCACAAAGGCTTTCTGGCACTGAATGGGTTGTCTCGCAGGTCTAAATAAAAGCTATAAATATGTTTATGGTTTATTTTTTTTCACGAGATCCACTGTTTTTTTTTCATGAATTGTTTCAGTAAATAAAATGCGGGAACATTCTGATGATTAATTTCACTGCAGATCTCATCATGGGAGATGAAAGCTTTGCATGATCACTTTGTGGGTGCATTGCTCAAATGCTTAAAAGCTAGTATAAAGTAGAGAGGTGGCCATCTCTTTATGTAGGAAGCCATTTAATTAGCTTTAAAGGAGATGGACTATAAAGTATGGCCATTCACACAGCTAAAATAAATCTTTAACTGCAGTTTTCTGAAGCACTTTGAAACACAGTAGCTTTGACTTCGCTTATTTTAAAGTCTGAAAATTCACAGACAAAAAGTGTCTAATTCAATTCACATTATTAGAATTCATTAAATCTGAACATAAAAACAGGCACAACATACATATAATATGTGGTTATCTTCCCAAGATATGGAAGGCGGGTGCTTGATCCATGCTAGAAAACAGAGAAAGCTACAAGAAAAGACAGGAGGATCCTTAAAAGCACTCCAAAAATTACCAGTTACAGGGTGGCTTTACCCTGAACCCTGTACCAAAATGGAGTCAACAGTGTGCCTGGAAAATGCATTTATTCACACGCTTCCTCAAAAAGCACAAGTGCAGAACAATTTTTGTAAAAATTTTTGCCTGCACTTTAAGAAAATTTTGCCGAAACAAGTACGGGGCAGGGCCTATGACGCGTTCCACATCATGTACATACCAGGAAGTGAGGAGGAGCGGCACTGCATTTATCTCCCGATTTTGGGCTGAGGATCGTGAGATGAATGATGATCTAGCAACAGTACACTAATCCATTAGGTATGTATTCAAGCTATAGTTCCCCTTATATGTTAAAAAAAATTGCCTGCGTATGGTTTTAGCAAACATATTTTTACTTAGGAAAAAGTTAGGCAGCCAGTCCTAAAATTTTGAACCCCCATATTCATTCACCACTTCCCTATAAACAGGTATTCAGCAAACTCTACGATGTGGTGACTTTGCAACCACTTTGGACGCTTATACTTCGCAGTACTTTGTGTGTGGATGCACAGGTAATTCACCTATTCCTCAAGAGTCAAATTTGGGTGAAATGTAATAAAATTGAAAATCGCGATATCGAATGATTTTTACCGAAGTTTTTATCGGAAGTTTATTGATAATGCAATATCGGCAATATTGATATCGCAATATCAAAATTAAAATGAAATTTGTAATCTGTTTATTTCAATAACAAAAATCCATAATATCACTGGAAAATTCAATATCACAATATCTATATTGGATAAATTGTGATATCGCGATATTGGTAATATCGATATTGCGATTTTCGATTTTATTAAATTTCGCCCAAAGCCTGTCAAAGTAGCAAATTCAACAAAGTTTATTATGTCAAATTTGCCAGCTTTACTTCAAAAGATCAAAGTGGTGAATTAGGGGATTGATGGCAGGGGTCCTACTGTCTGGCTGACTGTGCTTCCCTATGCAATAAACTGCTTACAACGCTGTTTAGTTCTTTGCTATGGTAATACACTGCTTAGTGAATAAGGAGTAGAGAATTTGCCATTATTAGAGTGTAGCGACCCGAAGTGACTAGAATTCACTTCAATAGTCAAATTCTCACTTTCATGAATAAAACCCACAGTCTCCATACAGATACTGTTGAAAAGTTCTCTGAATATAATCAGTATAAACAGTTTTTTCTTTTTTCACTTGGGTCTTGTGCATCTGTTGTTCTAAATCAAAGAATCTATGTAAAATTCCATCCACAAAGTGTGACAGAAGCTTTCTATCTGGAAGCCAAAGAAGGAAATAGCAAGCTACAGTCTCGTTATTACAGGAAACAACAGAAGTTAGCTTAGTTGTAAGGTACCAAGAAATGCACATATATATATATATATATATATATATATATATATATATATATATAGATGAATAAAATTGCACGTTAAATCTCACTGGGAAGTTATAACAGCACACCGTAGTGTGCTTCAAACTCATAAGTAATATATCAAACTCCTCAAGACTTTATATCAAAATTTGTTTCTCCCCCAATATCTTGACATGACTAAATAGTAAATTTACTATGTAAAAATAATGTCAATAATCACACACTTGTCTGCAAACTAATGGAGATAAAAGGTAAATAGAAGAGTAAAAATATATTATAAATAAAGAATGCTACAAACAATAGCTATGTAAAGTATCTAGAGAAGGTTATACTGTGCATCGACTTAAATGTAAATGAGAAGAAGTGCTAAGTGTCCTTTGTTTATTCACATGTTAGATATAGATTACTGTTTCACAAACCTCTATAAATGTTGTTTACTGACACATCTAAAAAATGATTTGGCTCAGACCCACCTACATTTTTCTATAAAATGTTATGGAGTAAAAGGGACAACAACACAATAAAAGTCTAATATAATTATGTATGTTTTTCCATAGTTAATCTAAGATGCAATCCTTTATCAAGGTCTAATTAACCCACAGAAACCAATCAGCAATCAACATTCTCTGTTATAAGGAAGCTAGAATTTTAAGAACTGACTTTTGATTGGTTGCTATAAATTACTAGACCTCTGTAACATTTACCCCTGTTGATTAATTCTCTTGTATGTGCTCAACAACTACCTCTACTTTTTATATATATATATATAATAATTTATATATAATAATAAAGGCAACTAAAATTGGTAATTTCCCAGGGACTGGTCTCTATTATCAGCTTATTCCAGTTGTAAGATCACAGATGTAGATACTAACTTGCACTTGATCCAGGGACTTCAACAAAAATAATTGAACACCTGTGAAATATTACCAGTATATAGCATAGGAAACCCCAAAAAACTAAATATCTGTAATATTCAATCGTATTTGTGTAAATGAATATGGTCTTCAATATGCACGTTAAATCACTAAAATACTAAATAAATTACTGTATTATGACAAAATACAGTTGCTAGTAATTCAGAATATCAAGTGAATAAAAAAGGTTGCTATTGGTTAATAGACCTCAATAAACAATTGTGCCTATTGGTACAGTCCCCTGTGTATGTTTTAAGAAGAGTCCACTAAAATAAGAGTTCAAATTTACACGGATTCCCTGATTATTAGTATTGTTTGCTCCTAATATTGTGATTATTGGATAATTAAGTAAATATATATGGTTTTAATTTTTAAGAGTCATTCAAAGTTGCAGTACCCATAAAGACACAAACCCAAGACAAAAGTTTTGTGTAGAGAATGAATTTGGCTGTTATCTCTTCAGTGAAACATCTTGCCCTGAAATCATAAGAAAGTACAGTTCCCTGATAAATGGCTCTTCTGATTTTCTGTAATACAGTACTTGACTTTCTCCGTGACCTCATCTTTACAAAACAGTGAAATATTGTTCCTCTACTTTCCAAGAACACATGGCTAATGATTCAAGTATTCATTGGTTATTCAATATTCATAGATATGCTTGAGATAGCAGACAGGAGAGAAAAAGCTCTCCATTCTTAGCGTCTATGAATAAATGTAGGAGTCTGGCATGATTCTAATGGAATGTGCTTATAAATTGCAAATGCTCAGCAAAGGACCCTGGGAGTGAAAGGTTTGCAATGCAATTTAAGAAACCAATACAATGAAAACTAATAATGTGGTATGTAGTTTTTGACTAAATATGGAAAGCAATAAATAACTTGCAATGGAATGTCTTGCTTAGTTTGTCATCTAGAGAGAATATTAGCGGCGCATTTACACAAGATATTTGTAACCTTTCCCTAGTATACAGAAACATATTTCCAATGCATTTCTAGAAGGATTTACATAATTGAATTTATATTAAAGGAAATGCAACTAAAATGGAAAATATTAGGATGACAGAAATATCTAAAATGTACAGTGCTGTCTGCTGGAGAAATTATATGTACTTTAGCATATGTAATATGACAAATACAAGGCACAAGTATTAATTAAAATATCATCACTTTCTTTATTATAAACTCTGTCAACACTTACAGGTACAGTGTATTCAATTCCACCAATTTAGAATCACTACAGAACAGAAAGCAAATTGGTTGCCTGGTTAACTTTAAGGGCAATGGCAGAGGAGCTAGGCTGAAGCTAGCATCAAAACTCCAACAAAACTCCAATATTACGTGTTCGATTGTTCGATTGATTTAATTGACAACAGCGTCAAACTACTGTACCTTGTTGCTTTTTTCATGCACAAGACAACTTTGACAAAATGCGTTTGATCACAGTTGCAGCTTGAGCAAAAAAGTTACAGCCACAGTTTATTATAAACTGTTTTTCATACCTTCAGAAAATGAAAATGTGTGAAAAGAAATAAAAAATGTTAAACATTTCAAATAGTTATATATGAATTTATATATATATATATATATATATATATATATATATATATATATATAAGTTAAGATAGAGAGAGAGTGGTCGTTAGTCCACAGATGCAAAAACAAACCGTTGGTGATACTTTTTATTTAAAACAGCTGTGAGTCCAATAAAAAGGTATCACCAAGTATTGCAATATAAATATATATATATATATTCAGACCTGGGGATTATGCATTTAAAACGCCGGCAATGTGAAGGAACAATCACCGCGAGAGGATGCCCTGTTTTCAGAGGGCGAAATGCGTCCGGTGGGAGGGATGCCAGCTTTTTCTTATCCTCTCCTCTCATTTTAGTAGATTACTCAGACTGCGCTCTACGTCTCTTGGAAGGATTATTCTCATGACTCTGACTGAATGACTGCATGACGTTAACCACCATTTCAGCACACAGAGACTATTAGCTACTCCTTAATTTTGCTATATAATGTTATAATATTTATATCTATGTTTTGGAGTTATATGTAGTTATTCTGACATATTCTTTTGTGGTGTCACTATATATTTATCTTTGAATATCACTTTACTGCTGGTATTCCCTCCTTTGCTGCAGTCAAATTGTGGACATTGTTATTAATTGGTTTTAATTATGTTTTTCACTGCTATTAGATTTGTCATTAATAAAATATGAGTGTGCACTATTTAACGGGTTCTGTTTTTCCTTCTATTACACAAGGCTATGTCTTCCTGTAATAAAGATAACCTCAATCACAAAGTTTATGATATCGGGCTATTTAGGATTGTATAGAGAGAATAAACAATTATTTAGCATTTACGATAGAATAATTGAAGAAGTTAGGAAATTTACAAATAAGGGTCATGGAAAGAAATTTAGTGGAAAACAGGAGAAAGGCCTTCAATAAACTCTTTTGAGTTAAATGCAAACATTTATCTTTTTTGGATAGTGTTATTACAGACTAAGGCTATGGCTTAATTTAGAGTTCAATGCCTTGTACATAATTTATCTGTTAATCAAGACATCTTCTGAACTGTGTGAAAAAAGTAATTCATAACTGCATCAATAATAATAAATTTTAACATTAATAAATACATGTCAGACTAGAAATATCAGATTTAGGATGATTATTCCATGCACATATCCAAGTATACCCTTAGAAGTGGAGTTTGCAACAGCTGAAGGAAAATACTAGTGACTTCCTGCTTTCAGTGAATCCTTACCTAATTACAGGAAACAGCGAATGAAAAAGAGGTTAACACATATTTCATTTTATTACACTATATTTCACACATAGGTAAATCTTTATTTTAGCCTTTTGCTCTGTCATAATTTCTAGCTTGGCTCAACTAGAAAATAAATCATGAATTCTCCTCAAATATTTCCTCGTTCAGTTTTATTCACACTGTTGACCTTCATTATTACAAATGGGATATAAATAATAAATAAGACAGTCACAGACAAGTTGATATTCTGTCATGTGCCTTTCAGATAGCTAGATCTAGGGAAAGCACTGGAATACCCACTAGTGGTTGGCCATTGAATTTACAGAAGTCCTGCGAGTTCTTACAAGACATCTTGTGATCATTCTATTATTACTATCGTATGTAATTGTTTCTTCCACCACAATTAACATTAATGTTGTTTTTATTATCGTTTGTGTTTCTTTAATTAAAGTGGCCTCCAGAAAAAAAAAAATAAAGCAGTAAAAAAAATAAGTACTGCCTCTTGTTTCATCAAGCGAATTATCATAGATAAACACTTTTTATTGCAGTTTGTGCCATACGAAATGTGACAGAAAATAGTAGTTTGAAGGGACTTCTTTGCTTAATTAGTAGCTCCCACTGTTGTAATAAGAAAAGAAAATGACTAAGGCTAAAGCTGAATGTTAAGTAGCCTGGAAAAAAACTGGCATGTCTTAACTTACTACATTCAATTTGTTTGCCAAGTGCATTTCCATGTTCTGAGCTTGCTTGTTTAGGGAAAGCACCAAATTCATTTACTTTTTAAAAATTTCCAACCAAAATACTAATGACATCTGCATATCAATAACACATGCATTACAAATAGCAAATTATGCAACTGATTTGATAGTGTTACCCCCCATTACAATGTGTATATGCAGTTAGATTCCTATCAAGCACCCTGCATCACGGCTATTGAACTAGTGACTCTCCATCTGAATATATATTATTTGCAATAATATAGTGAGTAGGAGGAATCATTATGAATTTCCAGGTTTATATAGATGAATTAATTTATCTGGTGTTTCTATCACAGTGGTGGCAAACCTTTTTGGTTCTGAGTGCTGAAAAGGTGATGTCACTTACCATCTCTGTCAACTGAAGTGCCGGCGCTGATGAGTGACATCATCACGCCTGTGTCAGGGAAGAAGCACTCCCCAGTGAGCGAGCACTCCTTCAGTGTAGGCAGTGGATCCGGTCTGAAAACTGTCTGTGTGCTGGTAACATCATTAGTGACCTCACTTGAGCACCAACCCACTTTCCTCTATTCAATAGCCAAATATTTTCATTTGGCAAAGCCAAATGTATGCCTGCACCTGACAATTTACATGAACCCTTTAACACCTGATGAATATGCAAAGTATTGTCACATTCATGGATAATGGACAGCAAGAGATATGTAAATACAAGCGATGAATTATGAAGCATACATGCATTTATGGGATAATTCACATTTTTATAAATATGCACCCTAGGTGGTTTTGCTTTCTTTTTTCCGCCACAGGAAACCACAAAGAATACCTCCCCATTTGCTTGCATTGTAATCAGCAATGGGCCATGTATAACCTAAGACATATGCAGTTTATATCTTCAAACCACCTAAATCTGAAGTTTTGTCTGCTCTTGGTTACAATTGAGGTGAATGAGAAGACATTTTAGGAAACCACCTAGTCTAGCATTAGCATAAAGAATATGGGAGATGGTGATTTACCCTATCTTTCTCCATAGACCTGCTCACTGTGCAGTGCTAATGTAATTAGAAAATTAATAATAAATTAATCAATTAAAAAGAATAAAAATGATTATTAATAATACAAACCCCAAAATCAGAAAAGTTGGCACGTTGTGTAAATCGTAAATAA
>WMED01004171.1:0-21079 GCA_019650415.1 Pipa parva
GCCTCACTTCGGAGCTTCCTGAATTCCCCCCAAAGTTCTTACAGCACTTCAGGGTTGCTAGCCAATCTGGAGCTGCTGACATCACCAGCTTCCGGGTTGCTAGCCAATCCAGAGCCGCTGACATCACCTATGTGAAGTCAAATATGATGTCAGTGGCTCCAGATTCAAAAAGGCTGAGTAGAGCCGCATGTATATGGCTCTCTCAGCCCAAAAGGTTGCCTAGTTGCCTGCACTAGTACATCAAAATAACTTTTTTTTAATATAAATATTCACTGTAGCAGAAGGACAATTATTATTAATGTACAATTTAGCAGGCAACAATATATAACAAATGTGAATAAAGGATGCATATACTAGAGACCTCTGGGTAAATGGTGTGATCTTGGCTCATAAATCCAGGCTGCTCACACTGTGTTAAATCAAATGGAAATCCCTTTTTTATTGTGGAATAAGTTTACCAAATGTTTCGGGGGGGCAACTTCCTCCCTTCATCAGATGTACATGAGTTGTTTTGGGTCTGCTGGAGCCCTTTCGGGCTAGCTCTGGATAAAGCAATGGTGAATGTGACATGACTGTTTAACTGACTTGTGATCTTGGGTCAATCATTTGCGGTAAATATGAAATAAGCTGTAAAGTGATGTGGACTAATAAATAACATTTCCTGATAGTTAAAGGGGAGATAAAGCCACAGAATGGCATGCCAAATGCCACACAGACAGTATAAATAGCCCCTCAATTTCACATTAAAACAGAGTCCACTAGCAGGACAGAGACAATAAACATGACAGAGACATAAAGAAAAAGCACATGTGTAGTACTACATCACTGCAGTGGTGGTGCTGTATTGTTCATTACATGGTGGAACAAAGATCATAACCAACTGCTTTTTATTCATTTGCTATGACTGTTTGTAATAACTGGTAATCCTAAACATGTTATTTTAACAATTGTTGTACTTAATACTAGATGGCCTTTGCATTGAAAGCTTTTTTTACAGTCTTTAGTTTCCCTTTAAAATTTGTGTGTTCATATACAACAAGGGTGTGATCATGGGCTACTATCTTTTCTTATCTGTATATCTGGTTGGGCTAGTGAATTGAATTCTTTATATTTAAATATGTTATGTAGGCTGATCATAAACCAATCTATCTATGAGGATAATTGGCTCTTGCCTCATGGGTTTTTTGCCTTCCTCTGGATCAACATTGCAGGAAAATAGGCTGAACTGGATGGACTTGTGTCTTTTTTCAGCCTTATAAACTATGTTACTATGGTACTATGTTACCTCTGCTACCTGGCTCTCCCCTCTCTCACCAGATTTATTTTTTTGTGTATGTGTGTTTTTTGTTTTTATTTTTTTTTTTGTGAAACACTGTTGTTTTGTATTCATTCCAACACTGATAATACCAATTCTTTATTTTTAATTTTGTTTATTTAAATGTATTTATCTTTAAATTGATCTTAATATAGATTTTAAAAATGCAATTTTGAATAATAGACAAAAAAATTTTTTAGGGACTATTTACATTAACGAAGGTTTGAAATACAAATGACCATGTATTATCTTAATGAATGGACAAATGACCATGTATTATCTTAATGGAAATTATTTCTATGAGATTGTAGGCAATATAATGTAATTTATGAATTTCCACATTTTTCAATGATTTACAGACATTTTATAATAGGGAAATACATTATATGTCACTAAAATTTACATCTGCTTAATACATTGACTGCTATCTCGGTTTATTGTTTAGATTATATTTAGTCACGGTAACTTGGGAAATAAATTTATGAAAAGTCAGTAATGAAAAATGTGACTCATATATTTTCTATTTTTCTAATTTTATTTTAGCATTTGTCTACCCAAACCCAATGATAGACTCCATTGGGATATCATGAATATATTAGCATGTCAGACCTTGCAAGGGCAGGACTTAAACATTATAAAACTGAAGAATAAGAACTATGTATTTTGCTTTACTAGTAGATCACTTTAATTGCTTATGAATATTCCTGTTGAAAAATAAGCTTCAGTGAATAATTAAAATACAATTTCTTTGTATTATGTTTTATCACACACACTCTGTTTCCTAAAGTAATAATCATGTGGGCACTTCTATGTACCTTAAAGTAATTGTTTATGAATGCATCAGTTCATTCTGATTATTTGCTGCATAGACAGCATAATATTAGTATCATTGATTCCTTATGCCAGTTTTTAATTTCAAAGCAGTTTTGATAACCTGCAGCCAGCAGAATAGGTAAAGATAATTCGGCAAGTGAAACTAATGAATCATTAACGTGATCACACAGAGAGGGGTATAGATTATAGAATAACAGGCAAGAAGGTTATCTCATAATTCAGTTTTCCACTAACCATGAGTGCAATTACTTATTTAGACAGAGTAACTGAATGCTGACAGTCATCAGTAAGGTTGGGTTCACACGAGTGTATGATGCGCAGTGCATCATACACTCATGTGAAGAAAAAGAAATACACCAAGTGTATTTTTCTATTGTACTTACTAGCGACAGTGTGAACGCTCCCTCGGCGTTCAAATCACTTCCTGTGTGTCGCATTTTGGGCGCGGCGTATAGACGTTGGCCAAAATGTGACGCACAGCGTTCCGGACCCAGCATATGTGCATCATACACTGGTGTGTCCGGAACTAGTTTAGTATCATCGGCTTTCACTGAGCCATATTTTTTTTTTCACACAGTCATATGATGCACTGCGCATCATACTCTCGTGTGAACCCAGCCTAAGTGCTGTATTGTGTTTTTCATTAAGCATACATTCAACAAGTTTGCATAATATATACACACTGCAGCCAAGCAATGGACCAGTGTACCCATACTTATATCAATTAATTACTGTTCATGTTAAGACATTAAAATGATCAAGCTTAAAAGAACAGTCCAGTCCGATTAATAAAAAGTAGTGTGTGTTGTAAATGCATAATACATTTTTTTTCTAATATACTTAGTCAGTCTTCTATGTGAGGAAAGGTATTAATTATTCCATCTGTGTAGCAGTACACAGCTCCTTATGTGTTTACTTCCTAGTTGGATTCTTTTGCCACTGACACAACGGCGTCTCAGGAAGGTCAAAATTAATAGTTAATGAATTACCATGGGCAGTTGCAATGCTTACAGCTAATGGTGTATGTTGTCAGTAGCAAGAGCTGATATTGAGCATGGAAGAGAGACAAAATACATATAAAGATAAAGTCAATATTTCAGCCTTTTCTTTAACAATTGCTTGTGCTGGGTTAACTACGCCTTTCAGAATTAAAAAAAAAAGGTGGATGACAGCTTAAAGGTTCTGATTGATTATTTAGCATTATTCAACCTGTCAGTCAATTCCTTAACACTGAATAGGAAGTGGCTAAGAGAGGGAAGGAGCTTCAGTAACAAACTGGTGCTAAATTGTGAAGGGTGGAAATAAATAAATAATTTATATGACAGAAAGCATTTATTTAATTTTTATTTAACAGTGCCAAACAGATTGGGTGGAGCTAAATGATTGACATTATAGCTCCTCCAATCAGATCCCTGCTAGATCATGATTTAAGGGATCTGACTGGAGGAATTTTAATGATAGTCATCATTTTAGCTCCGCCTAACCCGACTTGGAATTCAAGTCGGGCATTGGAGCAGAAAAGAAGCAGGGAGACAACTCCCTGCTTCCTAAAAAAAAAGTTTTTTAAGTGGACCTGACAGGTCCACTTTAATATTTTAATCTTATCATATGAGTTGATTCCATGAGCTGAGCTAATGCAGAAGAATTCTTATGTAATTCTGCTTCTGCTCATGTTTACAAAACATGTAAAATATGTAACAAAACATGTAAAATATGTAACAAAACAAAATAATTGGGTAGGACTGTGGCAATAGAAGGATAGGAAGAAGAGTCTTTAAAGGCACAGCCCCACTCTCCCTGCAGAGGTATGGCAGGTTGACTATTTTATTGCTGGCTTACATTGGTTTGTTGCCTGTTACTCTTTACTTTCTGTCCTCTCAGTTCAAATTGTTTACTATTTTATTACACTCCAATCACTTTCTGTAATTTTCATTGTGCTTTGTTTACTTTATTCTCACAATTTATTGTAAATTTCTGAGACAGAAGCATTTTTAAATCAATAAGTTTCCTACAGACTTTGCTAGCATTTTTTGCTCTTCTGTATTTCAAATTTACCAACATCAAATCAGGATGCACTGGTCAATTTAATTGATGAATGATTCTCACATTTCATAAATAATTCTCATATATACAGATACACACAGTTATGAGCTGACACACACACGCGTGCACACAAAATAAACTCTGTAACCACTAGAATCTGCAGGCATCTAAAGGTTAAATGTAAATTTTTGTATGAGTTATCCAATCACTGCTCCTGTAATAAGCTACAAAGTTTTACTCATATTTTCTGGAACAATTTAAACAGAAAATAAATTACCCATATGGGATCCCATAAAATGGAAATGGCTAGATAGCCCTCTCCTTTATCAAACAGAAGCATGCATGACCTCCACTAAATCTGGAAGACATTCTTGTGCTATAGGAACTTTGCAGTTGTTCTTCATGTCAGCCTTTTGACATGTGGATTTACTTTAGTTCTGGTTATTGGCGTTACATCATAAAAATCCTGTTCACAAAACAGAATTTAAAAATAGCATGGGGCCAGATGTAATGTAAGAAATGAGAGCTGAACATGACTAATTTTCTCACTTTCTTTTGGCTTGTCATATTTGAAAAGTATTTTAGTAATGCTTTATTCACTTATGAAGTATGACATAAAATTTTGAAAATAATGCAAATGCTTATTAATGTGATTCAGTTAATAAGGTTTAGTAAAGGGGTAGATTTTTTTTTTTTTTTGAAGAAAGTCTAAAATGATTTAATTGCCATAAACTATCGATCGTTATCTAACAAAAAGCTGGAAGTGAAGAAGAATGGCGCAGCTGGCTAGAAAGAACTTAGATCGCTGAAGTACCTGTGCAAAGAAATAGCAAATGCTGATTTATGTAAATTCGTTTCGAATAATCAGTTCAGTAAAGGAAAGAGATGCTTCTAAATAAGGTGCTATGGAATACTAACCAGGAAAGAGATTTGGACATAATTGCAATGATCCCTAAAGCCAAAATTGCTTAAATTCAATATGCAATGGCTGCAAACATTATGCTATGGTGTAGAATGGAAAAACATTGTAAGGAAAAGTAATTGTACAAGTTTTGAATGTAAAGCAAGCAAATGCTGCCAAGGTTATTGCTACCATTTTCAATAACTGGATTACTTTAAATGTCTTTGGCATCACTCCAAAGGAAAATGCGATTCACCTACATAGACATTTCTCTCATTTCTCATAAAATGGAAGGTATTGGGCCTCTCTTCCAAACTGCCATTTTATATGAATATGTAACACACAGATATCATTAATGAACAATGCAAATATATGTTTAGTAAACCATGAATGTTGTGGTATTCTATCACCTGATAAGGTGTGTTACAAAGAATCTGCAGATTCAATTAACTGATACTTAGGGAAAAATTTGCTCAAGTCAAAAATATTTTTTCTTAAATTTTTCACCAGAAAATCAGGCAAAAATGGCCAAAAAATTACATTGTAGACATTTTGCCCCCTTTATCACCCGATTTTTGGCCGATTGTCATGCAAAAAAGGTTAAAAAAAATCATTTCTCAGTTATTCAGTGATCAGTGAAGATCTGATAAAGTATTTTTTCACATGTTTGGTGTCCATCTGTGTGTGTCAATTTTCAGCAGCAGAATTTATTATGCATTCTTGGGGTAATAATGATCTAGGATGTCAGAATAACTCAGATGCTCCATGATTTATTTGCTTCAACCATTTTCACTGTCTACCTTCCCTCTCCAAAAAAAAAATAAGCCAGAGGTCTAGATAAATCAGATAGATCTATTCTATTTCCAATTCTGATCTTAGTAATTTCATAAGAAAAATAACCCAGCACTAGTAAAGCTTTGCTCATGATGTCAGCAACCAGATGTACAGATAATGATGCATGATCTGATGATGTGGGCAGCACAGGAGGATGTAACCCAAAATGCTCTTCTATCATTTGTTCACTTGCTTTGCATATGGCAACGAACCATGAAGAGTGAAAAAACATTAATGAGTGAAAGAAAAATAAAGGAAATTATAACACTGTTGTGGGGCACTGACACTAAGGGCAAAATTTATTAAAATCGGTAACATCGATATCGCGATATCAGATTTTACCGACATCAATATCACGATATAGAAATTTCGGCCGTTCTGCCTTTGAAATCAATGGTTCGGCCGAAATTCGATATTGCGATATCGGTAGTATCTATATCACGATAACTGTAAAATTCCAATATCGATGATATCGATATCGCGATATCGGTAAAAACCCGTTCAATTTTGCAATATCGATGCCATCGCTTTTAATAAATTTTGCCCCTAGGTATTAATTACACTTCTTGGAAGAGCTAAAATAAACAGAAACAGGGTATTATTGCCTATGTGTTATGGTTCCTTCATAAATCTATAAAATAGAGAATCTCTCTTAAACCCAGACTCATTGTAAACATCTAGGAGCCTGAGAGGAGCAAATCACAGCATCAAGGCTTAGCGGGAATGTCTATGAATAATAAATGGATGATAAAACTTATATTAGCAGCCTTACGCTCAGATCACACTGTCTGTTTTTCAGTTGAGCTAGAAAAATAGTGTCCATTTATTCCTGTGGGATAATCCACACAGGCTATTGTGTTTACCACTATAGACAATAATGAGCCTAATTAAAAAACTCAGCTGATAAACTGGTAGTGTGACCCCGGTCTTAAGATACTCACACAGATTTTACAGTTTGGATTAATCCATTTATTTGCCAACAAAAATTTCACTCTGGTTTATATGGACTTACAGGGAGAGCGTGCACATCATACCTACAGGGCGCACACATTGACGTGCACGCTTTCACTGTAAGTTATGGGAAGTGCCGTTATGGGGCTTCAGTAGGAGCATGGCAAGTGAGGAATGCTCCCCTGGTAGGAGGTATCACCTGCTTAGGACGCTGTTGAGTCGCCAGTGCTTCTTTACAGGTAAAAAATGTAACTTATTAAAAAAAATTGGTAAAAAAACAAGTTTGGAAAAAAGGTTTTAATGCGTATAAATAAATGAATGTATTTTTTTTTTTCATTATGGCTGGACTGTTCCTTTAAGGATTGGAAAACAGCATCCAATTGGTAAGGTATATAATTGGTAAAGCTATAACAGTTGATGAAACAATATTACAATGAAGTTTTAGATCTGTGGCATATACTGTATGTACACACACATTAAAAGCAGAAGCAAAAACAGTCTTTAATTGAATGAAAGTCTCATTATCAACAAGTGAATTTCAGATTCATGCAGCAATTAATTAGTTACTAACAAACCAAACTCAACAGGTCTGACACACTTGATATACAAATTCTCTTTTAATCAAAAAGTATAAACTCTGCCTGCAGTTTAGGATTTTCTCCTTTATTTAAAAGAAAGCACATACAATGTCCTTAACATGCAGTTTATAATACTCATTTATTCTGATTCACAGAGGGCCTTATTGACTCAAGTTTGAATTCACCTGACTACAGTTCAAGTTACACAACCAAAATAATTGCAAATTAACTACTCCCTATTTATGTGTAACGCAGCAGTTGCTCCAGTCCTGGAATTCAAACCCTGGATGGTCTGTTCACAGGCGGTGATCTTTCCTCCTTGCCACAGAGCTGCTTGTGGGTTTTGCCCCCTTTTGTTTACTAGTGTCTGTTTCCAGTCCAGTTCGTTCCTGTTTTCCCACCTTGCACAGATTCCTCATATTACTGGATTTGTTTACTTGCATCTGGGAGCTTGTTGCCAGCCAATCCCCATTAGGTTCTGCCTATATATACTCTGCAGGCTGGCTATCTCATTGCCTGATTATAGGTCTTATTTCCTGCTGTTCCTGCTGTTCCTGCTGTTCCTGCTGTTCCTGCTGTTCCTGCTGTTCCTGCTGTTCCTGCTGTTCCTGCTGTTCCTGCTGGTCCTGCTGGTCCTGCTGGTCCTGCTGGTCCTGCTGGTATCCTGTTTCTCTGCTCCTGACTTTGTGTTCCAGTTCGCTGAAGTTTCCTCCTACTCCTCTGGTATGACTCCAGCACCACCAGTGTGTGGCTTCCCCAGGGGCCGTGCCCTGGTGATTCCCTTGCAGCAAAGCCCAGTACCACCTTGCGGAGGATTAAAGGTGAAGACTGGGAATCCCTTAGACTCTGCGCCTTGGGTGGAGCCAGCACAAAATCCACTGTGGTGTCCTGTAACCCCAAATTATCCTAACATTATGAAGCTACAGATAGTATAATATATCTGTTTCCGTTACCTTGTCCCTAGTTCAAGATAAGTAGCAGATTAATTTAGTTGCAGTCCCCATTGTTACTTTAGAACAAATAGTTGCCTTATGCCACACTGAACCCTGCCATCAACCCCTCAATTCACCACTCTGATATGGAAATTCAAACAGGTGAATTCGGAGCACTAAGCCTTGTTGAATTCGCAATTGCAACAGATTCCACTACTTGGTCAGTAATTGAAGTACCTGTGCGCACACACACACCGGGCAAAATTTATTAAAGGCGAATTTTAAAATTTCAATTGAAAATTTTAAAAATTCAATCGAAATTTTTAAAAATTCGCCTTTAATAAATTTCGCCCACAAAGTGATACAAAGATCGTAACTACTGTAATCCCTGAATTAGATGTATATTTGCCACATTGCAGATTTTGATCAATAAGCGAACATGAGGAAGTGGCAATAGAAAAAGAAGTCACTCCTGAACGTGACAATTAGGCCTTCAGTCATAAAGTAAGCTGAACAAAAGCAATTTCATTTATTTTTGTTTTCATCAGGATGTATGAAGCCAGCATGCGTTACGTACCTGAAAACTGCATTTAACATTTGAATTAATATGGTAGATGATGTAACCATCATTAAGAAATTGTATCAGATCATAGACTTTGGACTTAATGCTATAGTTAGTGTATGTACCATCAAAACATATGCAAAGATATTGCCCATAGGAGCTCTAAAGCTACACACATTCCCAGTGAACCTACTTTCTTCCAGTCAAACCTTCAGACTGTGGGAAACTGAGATACTGAGCTAAAGTCTGCAGTTCTTTTAGCTAAAATGAGTCTCAGCCAGTAGCAATTTTTTTTTTTAAAGGAATAAACATTTAAAAAATGAGTACATATAAACTTTAGCGACCTTTTAGTAACCTGCAAGTGAAAGACAAGAGATATAAATACAATTTAGAAGTATCAGTTTCTCTAAGCTATGTATTAACTGTTCTCTGTGTTAGTAGCTGCTCATTCCTATCATATTGCAAGTATATTGCCAAGTATTTACCAAGCTTTCAAACATTAGTGTCATTGAAGACAAAAAAACTGTTGTCCTTACAAGACATACAATTGTTTTGGAATGACACAGAGACCACAGTCCTAAGAGTATATCTACCTTTGGCCCCTGGGACCAGTTATGAAAAGTCCTTACATAGCCGGGTCTTGCAGATGGCCATCCTACAAGTTTAGAAATTCACCTACTGGAATATTTTGGAATTTTCAGCAGGACACAGCATAGATTTAGCATTGTTATTGAATAGGGATAACTAGATTGTAAGCTTCATGGGGTAGGAACTGAAGTGAATGATGAATCTCTATAACGTTCTGTATAAGATATCGGCACTATTTACATAAATAAATACTTCAAAGGACATTTACTGAAACCATTTTGGCTATTTCTATTAGTTTCAGTTTCGATATTAATTTTTATTTCTCTGTCCTTTTTCAGTTACTCTGTTTTAAAAAGGATTGATGGAATCAAAATAAATCATTATCAATAAATAACGATCACTTTGCATTTTTTTACTAGATCTACCTTCTATTTCAGATCAATATCATTTCTCGATGGAAAATTTTTATCGATTGTGGCTAAATGACAGAGCCAACCCCAAGGAATATGCTTTTGGGTGATAACATTTGGGGTTTATTTATCAAAGGGAGAATTCAACTGTTGAAGTAAATTCATATCACTTCAGGTTCCTACACTCAGAGGGTTATTCACTAAGGTGCGAATTCGACTGTCGAATTCTCAAACAACGAATTCCTATAGAAAATCCATGACAATTTCCCCATTGTAAAGTCATGACAATTTAAGACAAGTTAAGACTGCAACAATTTTCCCATAATAAAGTCGCTACTGTGACAATATTCTCATTATAAAGATGCGACTGCGACAGTAGCAGCCTATTGCGATTGTCTGTATCTGGCGAATTTGCACCTATATGTAATAATTCAGACTTTAGTGAATAACCCCCTAATTCTCTACTCCTTATTCTCTAAACAGAGAATTTGCATAGTGAATATGTAACCGCATCAGTATTCCCATAGTGAAATTGTGACTGCGTCAGTAGGCATCCATTGTGTAGTGTGTGACTGTTGTTAGCTGGTGAATTTGCCACATTGCAGAGATTGCTGAATACCCAAATAAAGGAAATGGTGAATTCACACCTGTATGAGACAATTAGGACTTTGATAAATAGTTCCCATGTCTTTGAACAGCTTAGTAAATAGGTAAAAAATAGATATGCACTCATTCATGGAGATAGGACAAAAAGAAAAGGTTAGAGAGGATTTTTGTGTATTAGAAATGAACTAAAAGTGAGTGTTAAAGAGAACATAGGACTATAGGCATCTGTATATATATATTCATATATAATATAGTTTCATTTCAAACTAAAAGAGCTGCATGGGCTGACATGTGGTGGTAATGGGGGATTTTAATGACCCCAAAATAGACTGCATAATTGGCACTGCCAGTACAGGAAAGGAGAAAGACTTTTAAATGTATTGCATAGATACATAATTTTATGTTAGTTTATTGAAGCCCCCACTAATAAAGAGTCAATAGTGGACCTCTTGATTTCACACAATGAAGGATGTATTATAAGATAGTCATATAAGGAAAAACCTTTTCAATTGTGACAAAAATCCTGCCTTGTTTTATTTACAATACAAAATGAGAATTCTGGCTCACAGGGCCAAAACATTGCTGTACATTCTAAAAGGACACATTTTCCTATGTGTAGGGCAGCACTTCACCACATAGATAGAAGGTTAGATAAATAAGAGAATACAAAAATGGGAAAATTGCATCAATATATATGTATAACAAAAGAAAAGCTTATTATATGTGTTTTTTATATTGTCACAGCTTTGAATGTTTTTTGAGGTTTTTCATGGCACTGACATTGTAATGGTTATGCATTGGTGATGATTTATGGTGCTATTCAGGAGGAGCAACAATGGCTGATGGCGTTGGGCCTCTACCCTGATAGCTGGTGATTTAATTTGGTGAGTGGCAATGGCTGATGGTGTTGCCCTTCTCTAATCAGACTAGTCATAGACTCTTGGTTAAAATTTGGATGGATAATCACCAATTGTATTGCTTTAAAATTTTATGTTCAATATGTCTAATGTTTAAAAAGCTGTGGCCAAATAAACTTTTCCACCAATGCCGTTGTGAATTCTCTTTATTTCATATACCAATGTAAGTTAATTAATCTGGAGTCTGCCGGTATTGCTTGCCATGATATTCTAACAATTTACCTTTAAACCCAGTATCTAAACAATGCTTATGATACAGGGCATTACCTTGGTTATGTACTCTATAACTAGATAGAAAACCATTCCAGTTCATAGTATGCATCACGCACATTATTAAACAGCCCTGCAATGTGGGAACGAGATACTATTAATAACCTTTAAATACATGTCTTTTAATATGAAAAGTCTAAATAACACTTTTGTTACTCACAATCCACATTCAAAGATGGTATAAAAATGCACCACAGTACCTAATACCCTAGTGGTCTGGGATCAAAGATAGATTGTTTAATGTATTAACCAGACTTTCTAGTCTTCATAAGAAGTACAGTCTGCCATAGTGCAGAGCCACTGATCCAAGGAAGAATGCGTAGCAAGATTACAAAGATGCCTACCTCCATAAACAGCTTTACAGGCATTTGCCTTTACTGTTTCTGGGCTGATGCACCTTTGAGCTGGCACAATCAATGCTATGCAAAAGGTGCATTATTTCCAGCCAAAATATTTTCTCAGGCTTTAAGAAGAACTTGAGGGACTTTAGTTGACATTAATACAAAATGAAGCACGTATAGTAAAGTTGCAATAATTTTGTCTCTTTTTTTTTTTTTTTTTTTTTACATTTACTGACTTTTTGAAAGCTATGCAGTGAATAAAGCAGAGACCATTTAGAGTTATATCACACTGAATAGAAAAAAATCTGTAATTAGTTTTTAATGAAATCCTTTCTTCCTGTTTTTGTGTTTAGTGGCAGTTTATGGGTTGTTATTCCTTTACACTTGAAAACCAAGCAGGCTCTCTTATCTAAATGAGCTTAATGGTAACGCAAGCCATTGAAAGCACTTTTAAATTACATTTTTCTTTGTCCCTGATTTCTTTTATCCATTTCAGTAAAATAGCAAAATTGGAGACTATCTTTTTTTAAATTATGGTTGTATTCATGTAAAAGACATATGCATTTAATAGGAGTATATTGGCTTCCAAGAATTCTACTACTTTGCATCAGCTATAAATGTCATTATGGGAAGAGTTGAAACTTACATCGTTCTTTACGCATATACTAGAATGTATAATACTTTCAAAAATTTTAGTAAAAGTATAGTATTGTAACATTTAATAACATATACCCAAGAATGATCATGATCAGACTTTCTTTTTGATATAAAGGAAAAAATATGGCATTATACTATGTTAATAAATCACTTCTCATTAGTTATTAAGTGACTTTCTTTCATGGCACGGTAGTGAGGGATGCATTGTGGGTGATTTATCCAATGACTTTCGTTATGGGTGAAATGCATACAATTTTGTTTGGCACAGAGAAATATAATACAGAATAACTCACATGATATCCATCCATTTTGTTAACATGAAAGACAGCAAGACACCAAAAAGGTCAGTTGGATAAAATAAGATCAAATTTAAAAGGTATTGCCTATGACCCAACCACTGAGAGGGGGCCCAGATATAATCCCTTGTCATAAAATATTATCTTTATGTATGCAGTTGGAGGACGATTGGACCCTAACCACTTATCTGACTAGGTCCTTGTTGTGGGCATTATTGTTTAAAGTCCTAATTCAGCTCACTACACATCATGTTGCCTCACCAAAATAGTCGCAAATTCACTTCTCCTTATTGACAAAGTGGCAAATAATATGGCATATTCAGCTGGATAGAAGTAGGATGAGAAGTCATGTGGATTGAAGTGACGGGCAGTAACATCAGTTTCACACTGTCCCACCAACTGTATTCTGTGAATTTTCTATCTATTTCTGTCACCTTGTCCCTAGGTCATGTTGTCATTTAGTAGCAGTTGCCGTTGTCACTTTTGAAAAAATAGTCACCTTATGCAACACTGTATTCCTGCCATCAACCAGGGCTGGGCTGAAGGGTAGGCAGGGTAATCAGTAGTCTGTGGGGGTTACTTGGTGATCTCCCCCCTCCTTCTCCATGTCCCTACTTATCTCTTCTCTGGCCCAGCTATGTTTGGTCTAACGCTTAGTGCTACAGAGATCCTTCCCTGTAGTATTGCATTTCATTTCCACTGATCAGCTCACAGGAAGTTAAAGGCAGCACTGGGGAGAGGATTGCTGTAGTGCTGAGCGCTAGAGAAGAAAAATTCAAGCCATGGAAGGGGTAGGTAGGGACAAGGAAAAGGAGGGGAGCAAGCACCAAGATAGTGACCCCACCTCCCTCAGAGGGCATAGAGTAGGGAGGGGGTTTGTGGGGGGAGCACAGTGTGGCAGCTATCTATCTATTATCTATATGTAGAGTTTACATGGATTGATGAGTCATTGGGGACTGCATCATCACAAACAATTGTGTGCAGAAGTGCATGATACCAATTCTAAAGAATTCCAACGCATAACCATCCTTCACCCTTAAAATAAAGCTTACTTTTTGTGTTTAATAGTGGTTTCAGTTTAAGTCTTTGTGTCATTTGCCTCATACCAGAGATATGTTAGACACATTATTATGACCTTGTAAATATAATGATAATGTCTCTTCTGCAATGCTACTTTTCTATTTCTTTTCCAACTGTAATTTTTCTAAAATAACAAAATTAATGTATCAGTAGCTTGCTTGTTTTTATGCCCCAGTTGTAGACCTTTTTTAAAAATTAAAATAAAAACATTATCTATATTGAATCTGCCACTTTTCCTACTGATCTCTAATAGTGAGCAAATTCACAGATCTATTAACTATATAGTTTCATGTATACTACTCTGTAGATACTTTATTTGAAAACCCTTTTCGACATAATTAGCAAAAAGAGGAAAATGAATGGGGCTCTGCACCAAGCCTTTTGTTACCCTAGATATTTTTCATTTTAAAAAGATAAAGGAAAGACCAAGGGGCCAAATTGTTGCGTATAGGTGTGAATTCACCAGATAAAGACAGTCGCAATAGGCTGCTATTGTCACAGTCGCATCTTTATAATGAGAATATTGTCGCAATCTTAAGTTTAAAAAATTGTCGCAACTTTATAGTGGGGAAATTGTAGCGGATTTACTATGGGAATCCGATGTTTGCAAATTCGACCCTTCGAATTCGCACCTTAGTGAATAACCCCTAACTAAGGAGTGAGGAGATGTAGGTGCCCTGAATTGGTGGATGAAGGTTACTTGGAGAAATTGTACTTCAGTGTTTTCATATGAAGCTGTCCAGTTTGTAACTGAATCTATTAATGCAATTGTGCAATTTTTACTAAACTTTATTTTGAATTTGAATTTTACTTTGCTTAAGAAAGGTCTGGCACATTAAAAATTGCCTTGAAATTAACATAGTCAACAGAATTTGCCACAAAATTTTAAAAGATGTGAAACAGGGCACAGGTATAAACCATATCTAACACCTAATTTAAGCCGTAAGCACTATCTTTATAATGCTTGGCATTTGAACACTTATGTATTCCCTTTGCTAATACCATCCAGGTCTGGAACAATTCATCTATGTCTAAGTCAAAAATATTTTAACAGGGTAACTTTACTATAGATAAAATGAATAATGCTGTAGCTGCCTTCCTATCCAATAAACCCCCTGGCCTCAGTGGTCCCCAAGGCAACTGTTTAAAGAAAATAACTAATAAGACTGCCCCGAATATTGTGGAAATATTTTATTACTATTTTATACAAGGTACTTTATCTCCATCCTTAATAAATGCCTTCAATTGTAGTACTTATTTTAAAAGCCGAAAAAAAGAAACATTATTCTGGCTCCTACTGTCCCATATTATTGACTACAGATGGCAAAATTCTGGATCCTCAGCCACATCAAGTCATCACTTATGTTATTCGCTTAACCACATTAATCAGAAAGGCTCTACCTCAATGTCCAGAAAAGCTGTAGTCTCTCCAGATCCCAGCACAGCTTTTGACTTAGAAGAATGGTCCTTTCTATGCGCTATGCTGAACAGGGATATGTCCCCAAATATATTTGAAATATATATGAAAAATATATACAAACCCTACATGTAAAATAAGAAATAATGGGCCGATCACTTCCTCATTACAAAAATAACACAGAGGTACATAACAGGTGCACACTCTCTCTGCAATTATGTTTTCAATTGCAGTTTAAACATGTTGCTGCTAATTTCAGTATTAAACATCTGAAAGCAGGCAATGAAAAAGAAAATGTATCTCTGTATGCATGCATTTCACTTTTATATCTGGGAGACTCGGATGTATCCTTGAGAGAAGCCTTTTCTCTCTTCCAAAAATTCAGCTTTTATCTGGTTTAAATGTCAACTTGTCAAAACTGTCCATATCCTTTCCACTGGTCCAGAAGGGTTAAAGTTGTGCAAATGCCACCCCCCTGCATTGGGAATATACTTTCAAAGATTTAGAAATACAGATTTCATGATTCCTGGTCAATTATATAATTATATTATTGACAATGCTGAGCTTCTACTGACGAAAGGGGGTTATTCACTAAAGTCCGAATTGCTGCGTATAGGTGTGAATTCGCCAGATAAAGACAGTTGCAATAGGCTGCTACTGTCGCAGTCATGTGTCTTTATAATCAGAATATTGTCGCAGTCGCGACTTTATTACAGTATGGGAAAATTGTCCCAATCTTAACTTTAAAAAATTGTCGTGACTTTCCAATGGGGAAATTGTCACAGATTTGCTATGGGAATCCACTGTTTGCGAATTCAGCAGTCGAATTCGCACCTTAGTGAATAAACCCCTCAGTTATGGATCAATTGACTTTGAGACATTACCAGCCTTTCAAAATGATAGCTTTTTAAGATTAAATTGCTACCGCTAAAATTTCCCTACAAAATGTATTTCATATAGATGAAAGAGGCCCAACCCTGCCAAACCTATTCAATTACTTAGTACATCAAAACACATTTATTTTAAATCCAGAATTATTTACTGTCACTATTTTTAAACTGGGATTTTGTTACTCAAAAAGAACCAGATTTTCAAATAAAAATTCCAAACTGAATGCAATCTGGAGCCTAAGGGAATACAAGATCAACATTTTCAATTATTTTAGACTGTAAAATATACCAACCACTATTCTTCAGCTTTTCCACAATCTTAAGAAAAATCTGTGCAGATTTAAGAAATACCTGTATGCATATTGTTTTATTGATTTCAGGTGCTGTCAATCACTCCAATTGTGTTTCTTTTTTTGCCTTGTCAGTAATGCTAAGAGATTGTGATCTACCTACTTCACCATTACTCAGTTTTCACACTGCTAAACAAGAAAAGATTTGGTGGTTTTAGTGCTACAAAAGTTTGAAATACTGTACACCTTTCACTTCCTTTCCTGTCTAAGAATAATCTCCAGTACACTGACTAGAAAGCAGGTAAGCTGGTAGCTGAGTGGATATGTTTACCATTTTAACGATGGGTAATTACACAGAAGCCATGAGCTGATTATCTGTACTTTATCCAGGGTCAAAATCTGCCAGCTTTCTCCATCACACATTGCCATTGGCAAAATTACCGATACGCCAAACAGTTCATTGTTTTACAGGAAAAAGTATTAATTATGATCCAAAAAAAAAAAATGGAGCCTGATTTGTCAGAAAGATTTCCAGCGGCTCCAAACAACGCATTTTTTAATTGAAAAATGTAAAGCAAACTCAAAACTACATTACGTTATTATTGATTAGATTCATTTGACTTACTGTATCCACAAATATAGCCACATTCAACCAGGTATTCCCCCTTCATTTTAACTATCTTTTGTATGCAAAAATGCAGTGCGGTATTTTAATCTTAAATAGCAATATTGTTAAGAGTATGCAAAGTATTATGTGACATATTATCGCCGCTCAAAAAGCTAGAGCTTATTTTTAATGTTTTCCTTTACATCAACAATACATGAAACCAATCAAATTAAATAAAGAGCTTTTTGTTTGTGTGTGTTATTTTTTTCCAGTACCAGCACCAGATTATGCAAAGCTTTCCTAATCAGTTTATTACCGTACCCAAACAACACCTGTTAAAGATAATCCGATTTCATTTAGTATTCAATTTAATCTTTTCCACAGCTGTCCTTTCTATCTGTAAATCAAAACCTATGGTAGGCAATGACTTGAACTGGCATTTTCTTTCTTTGATGACAAAAACAATTCCACAAAAGCATTACACCACAAACATTGGATTTGAATTATGTTAGAATTAGTTGTAAATCAATGACAAAGGATAAGCATTTTCAAAAAGTAAAGTCATATTTTTTTTTTTTTACTTTTTAAATGTATGTGTCCCTTTTATATTTGTAAGTAGATTTTATTTTCTATATCTCAGGCTAGCGATCACAAAACACAGTTACAGCATGTTTGTATTTGGTAGTTTTTCTTGTAAACCTACCTAAACTTAATTATGATGTGCAAATAACCTGTTAAACCTTCAGAAATCAAATGTGTATTTGACTCTGCATTTAGATATTGTGTAGGAAATGCCTAAATAATCTTGGGGAACTTGAGATATGAACTCTACTGACTGAGAGCTTTGATTTCTTTTCAAATCAAACTTGTCATCTTGATCCGTGTGGTGCATTCATATAAAAAAAAATGCCAGAAAATTTAGCTTGTGTTGAGCATTAATCATTTTGTCAGAAACAGAGAATAGAGTATTTTGTGTATTGCTTCCAAGAATAGAAATACATTGACGTGTTCTCTTGTCTCCAATACTTGCACAGGTATATACGAAGAAACTAGGAAAATGTATATATTTAGGTATGGTGAAGAGGAACGTCAGGTATAAAACAACATATACTCTAGTATATTAATTCATCTTGACACCCATCTTTACCATATTTGAAGATTTACATTTTGCTACAAATGGATGTATTATTCCGGTATACCTGTGCTAGCTGTAAGTAGACATATGCCAATTGCTATTGGCAATACATTTGTATATAGGCTGACAACACAGTGCATTAATTCATCCTAACTTTCTGTTTCATAATCTCTCTCTCAATATGTCCTTAAGACTATAATAGGGGATTATTCACTAAGGTGCGAATTAAACTGTCGAATTTGGAAACAGCGGATTCCCATAGAAAATCCGCAACAATTTCCCCATTGTAAAGTTGCAACAATTTTTTAATGTTAAGATTGCGACAAATTTCCCATAATAAATTCGCAACTGAGACAATATTCTCATTTTAAAAACACGACTGCAAGAGTAGCAGCCTATTGCGACGGTCTTTATCTGGCGAATTCACACCTATACACAACAATTCAGACTTTAGTTAGAACATTTAGTTCAGGGCTGATGGGGAAATGTACTTTAACATGTAAAAAAATTGCTTCCAGTATAACCTAAATGATTGCACTGAAGCCCTCCTCTCTAATTAAAGACCCCATGCAGCATCATAAAAAATAAAGCATTCTGTCTCCCAAACCTAGCACTACTTGCCCCCTACTAGATTAAAGATGACATATCTGTGGAAAGCCAATATTAAAAAAATGTAAAAGTTATTTGAAATATTTTATGAAAAAAAAATGATCTGTGCATGCGTTTTATGGCCAGTTTGGCGAACTGAGCTGGGGAGGGCAGGTACTATGGTGCTGTATACGTCAAATACAAGGGCAGAAGTGAGAGGCAGCTGGCAGTTTTCATCTTACGATCCTGGGCTGTAGATCATGACGTGAAAGATATTTTAGCAGCAATACACAGATGAAATTTACTAAAGTTGAATTTTTTGACCATTTTTTTTGCCCAAAAATTGGTGAAAAGATCAAAAATTACGTTTCTGGCATTTTTTCCTAACAAAAATTGGCCAAAAACTAGTGAAAAATGGAGGTATAAAGGCCAAAAAGATAATTTACGACCTTTTTGCCTATTTTTGCCTGGTTTTCAGGTGAAAAATTGACATAAAGGTCAAAAATGTTTCGACTTTAGTCAGTTTCTCCCACAGTGTGCTGCTGCTAAAGCAATCTGGTAAGTTTTTTATGTAACTATAGTTCTCCTTTAACTTAATTGTAACTGGATAAAATAGAATGCAGCAACTGGGGCAATGCATGCAACATATATTTCATTTCTGTAGGTAAGTAGTGTCTTTGTCTGTTGAATAAAAGCTTATTCTTTTTTTTTTAACTAAGTTACTTTTATTGTGTATTCCATTTCCAATCGACTTGAGTAAAATATTTCAAGCAGTCCAATATAATCAACTTAAAACTGCATAAAACAGTTTATGCATGTTGTGATTTTTGTGTGGTTCCCTAGTTATTTATTTGCACAGTTACAAATAATTCCCCATTTGTTTTATCTTCCTCCCTTTTTACTTAAGGGTATTTGTTGTATATTGTCTTTTGTTTTCCAATTTGTATATTATTTCATGTTTATTTCATATTCAATAAGGTTCAATCTTCTCCTTTTATTTGTGTTTCTCATGTTGTCTGTTAGTATTTCAGCCATAGGTCCCATATTTGCCATTGTTTTCTCGCTCTGTCTTCCATTGTTGTTATCGCTTCTTCCCATTTTTCCTTTGTAGACAATTAGGTCCATCATTTCTTGAATGTTTGGTATGAGTTGTTTTTTTCCAGTTTCTGGCAGTTATCATTTTTGGCTGCAGTTAATATGTGGAAGAGGAGCTTTTGGCAGTGTTTTGGTGTTGTCACACCAGTATTTCATTTGTTTGTAGTTAATTTTATGTAGTTGAAGTGATGTAAAACACCACCTTGTTTCATGGGGATTTGCGTTTTTGGAGGCGCCTTTGCTTACTTGAAATATTTTTCCCACACTTCCCTGGTGACAGATAAATCCAACTCTTCTTCCCATTTTCTCATATGTCAATTCTTGATTTTGGTCAGACAAAGACAACAGTTTATAGCAATCTGACAATATTCTCCTTCCCTTAATGCTTACACAAATGTCCTGTAGTTTGGTGAGTGTTTATTTAAGTAACTTGTTAATTGTAAGTTATTGATTCTCGATGACTCTTAGTGAAGATTGTGTTTTCAGTTCTACAAATGTTCTGATGTTGTTACAGAGATATAGTGAGTTTAGTTTTGTTATTCCTTTCATAACCTATTCATGTATTTGCAGCTGTGGGTACATTTTTAAATACTTCCAGTGGCTTGTAGTTGGTCCCATGTCTGTATGTTTGTTGCTGTCATTGTTAGTATGTGTGCTGTCTGTCTGTTTATCTATCTATACATCTATTTATCTACAGTCATGACCAAAAGTTTTGAGAATGACACAAATGTTAATTTTTACAAAGTCTACTGCTTCAGTTTTTATAATGGCAATTTGCATATACTCCAGAATGTTATAAAGAGTGATCAGCTTAACAGCAATTAATTGCAAAGTCAATATTTGCCTAGAAAATGAACTTCATCAACACATTTCAACTTTGCACATTGCAGCCCTGCTTTAAAAGGACCAGCTAACATTGTTTCAGTGATTGCTCCATTAACA
>WMED01004172.1:0-20743 GCA_019650415.1 Pipa parva
CCCGGCATTGCATTTTGGTGGCCCGGTACCGGGTCGCGACCCGACATTTGGGAAACACTGGACTAGAAGTCTCTTCTGTAACATATTTCGTTCTTTTGTAACATGTTCCGTTAGAAGCTCATAGACAGGTTGGCACATCTTTAGAATCTTTGCCAAGTAAGGGACAGGTCAGGTTTGTCACATACCGCAATATTAACAAATAACAAGTTTAACCAATAATTCGCATAGCAACTAGCTTTGAACCAATCAAAAGATCATGTAGCAAGTGATGGGTGTCAATAGCTGAGAAATGAGTGATGGGTGGCAATAGATGAGAAATGATGATTTTTGGGTATATAAACGCAAACATGTAACCAATAAAATTAGGAAGCTTATCATATGTAACAGACTCTGTGTGTGTTATTTTTAGATAAGATTTCTCCAGGTCGACCTGTAATACTCCAAATGATCAATACTTTGGTTATAGGTAATTTGGAACCCAATAAAAAAGAAGTAACTTGTCGGATTTCGACATCATCAGTAACACCAGGGACAAAACTCCTTGGTAGGAGACTGTTAATGTTTTGCAAGTAAAATTATGTTTCTACTGTTCAATTCCTCCTTTTGTTTTGTTCTGTGTTTTTTTTTTTGCTGCTTGCAACCATCTTTTCTGTTAAGTAAACAAACCCAAATATATGTCTCATTCTTTTCCATGGAAGATTAGATAATACGTATTTGTGACGGGGTTGGGAAAACCCTAGTTATACAAAGACTGCTACAGTCGGCAAAGTGAAAAACAACGCAGTGAAATACAAATCAGCAATCTAATTTCAAAGCGAATATTTTATATAGGAGAAGTATGCTGTCCGCAGGACTCAAAATGTGTAAGCTTGATAATTACAAGTACTAAATAGGGCTAATTTTAATATCTTTCGAGTTGGGTTAGTCTCATTATGGTAATGTTCCTAGTCCTATATGTGTAGCAGTTGTGTAGCAACGGATTATTGGCACACAACTGTCTCCTATAGAGTTAATTTATCGCTAACGCTGTGTGCACAGAGCTCAGAACATTATCCTAGATGATTCTCACCCAAATTTGATTTGTTCCATCTCCTACCATCTGGCAGACATTACAGATGCCTGTACTCCCGTATGAGTAGGTTCAGAAAAAGCTTCTTCCCTGATGCAGTTGTCACCATAAACTTATCCCTAAACCTCCCAAGCCCTAAGTAAAGGATTCTGTGTATATCCTATACTGCTACTATTTATCATCGCATTTATTTGTAAATTATTAAACTTGCTCTGTGATGATGTACCTATGTCCTATTTGTTCTGTGATGCAATACCCATGACTTACATGCCCTGATGCAGTTTTTGTCATGTATGTATCTTGTAGTATGCTGTAAATATGCTTTTCGCTGGTGTGTACACTCTCAGTAACAATAAATTGAATCTTATCTATCTTAATTGACATACTGCTGGCTTTATTTCTTGCAACTTAGATCCCAAGCATGAAAAGCAGATTTTGCAGAGGAGTATGGGATAAATATGTAGAATTACAAAATCTGAGCCCAGTCTTTTGGAGAAAACTACAGATACAATAGCCAGCACTTTATTTGTGTTTTTACGAAAATAAAACATTGAAGAAATACTGGGGCATTAAACAATCTAAGACCTAATTTTTTTACCATGATTTTTCATCTGTTACTTACAGCTATATTAATATTCATTTTGAATAAGAACTTTACTGCTATTTCAATTGCATTGCTTGATATGTTGACAGCTTTGTGTGCCTTATTCTTGCAAAGGCTAGGTTTTAATTTTTATTGTTTTACTCCACCCTACATTTAGTCACTGCAAGAGAGGCCAATGTGACTTTGCCATTAATTATTAAAAGAAGTAAAGAAAAACTTTGTATAAACACAGTTTATACATCCACAATACAAAATATGTATATTAAAAAAAGTAAAGAACACCTGACCATACAATTTAAAGTTATGTTTCTTCATGTGTAAGATTCTGTCCATTAATTTAAAGTCAGCTTAATACATTACGGAGTATACTATTCTGGCCACTGAACTTTATTTGTTTTATGTTTGTTTATGAATTGTTAGGGAAACAGTCATTTGTCTCAGGTGAAGCATTACCTTTGAAGAATGTTTGCACCAACCAAAGGGTTATAAATATACAGCCAATGTTATTGTTGTCTGTGAAGGAATTACAATTATAAGTTAAAGTGCAGTTGGTTTTTGACTCTGCTTGTGCTGAAATTTCATTTGTTTGCAATTGTCCTACATGGCTGTGTCTCTGATTAATGGAAATCTTCAGCCTATTCCCCAATTAATGTTAAACTTCCACTGTTTCCAGAGAATGTATGTTTGTATGAATGAATGTATGTTCTCCTTTTGCTTTGAACTGCTGAGGGCAGCAATTTTTCACTTGCTCATGAACGATGATCTATACAGCTGTTGATATAGGCTCCTCTTTGATGAGAGTGAATTACTGATTTAAATCATGCACAGCGGAATTTATCAAAAGGAGCAATATTAATAATTTTAGCTTCCTGTACACCAGTTATACCATCTCCTGATTGGTGGCTATGGGTTACTAGGCCACAGTAACGTTTGCACCGTTGATGAATTCCCCTTCTTGTTTTTTTGTAAGTTATTATAGCATACATCATTGTTTTGTTTTTTTTTTCCTGTGCAGCATGTCCTACAGTATCTGGCATTTCTGAAATGGATTATCCTTTGCAAGGACCTGGCCTGACAACGGTTCCCACTCTTCCAGAGATCAGTGCTATCCGCAGAGTTCCACTGCCTCCAGAACTAATGGAGCAGTTTGGACGTATCCTTCGATTCATTTATTAATTTATTGAACCAGTAAGCCATTATTACAGATACTTTTAGGGCAGGGGTCGGCAACCTATGGCTCTTTTGATGTCCATATCTGGCTCTTTCTCTGTAACGAGCGGTGCAAGCACCGCTCGTTACAGTGTTCCGACAAGCGCTGTAGAGAGAGAGCTCTCTCAGTGCTTCCGGATTGCTAGCCAATCCGGAGCTGCTGACGTCACCGGCTTCTGTAATTAGTATTGCAGCAGCAGTTTTCTCAGCTTTTCTCTTTCATTGCTTCCTGACTATTTCATGTGCCTTATTGGTGGATTCTCCAATCTAATCTTCTATAACATGATTTTAGAAGACTCCAGTTGAAGGACCTGCAGTGTAAATACTCGCACTGCCCAAGTGCTCCAGCTCTGTTTTGCTTTCTTCTTAAGAATGTTTTTGGATATTTTTCTTTACGCTTCTAAAATTTCAGACATGCAGTGTAACTGTATGATGGGTGTGTTTCCTGAGATCAGTAGGGCATGGCTGACTATAGACAGTGATATATTCATGTGGAACTACGAGGATGGGTATGTACAAACATTTTTTTTTTCTTTGTTTTCCTTGGGGGCATACAGCTTGTTTTCTGCTGAAGGCAGGAAAGACCTCTTCCATAATGATGCAACCTAACTTATTTAGCTAAGCATTAGAGTAGGGATGGCGAAACTATGGCACGCAGAGCCCTCTCTGTTGGCATGCGAGCCGTCGCCAAGCCTACTTTCAGTACACACCGCGGACCCGATCTGACAGTTTTCAGGCCTACACTGAAGGAGCGCTCGCTCGCAGGTGGGATCGCCTCCCCTGACGCGTGCGCGCTCCTCCCCCAACACAGGCATGATGTCGTCACTCACCAGTGCAGGCACTTCAGGGGATGCGCTGGTGAGTGACATCACCTGCATTAAAGGGTTTAATACCAATACATTTTTCTTTGCACTGTCACAATAGTGTGACAAAACATATGCATTCACTAAAGTGTATTCACTGTCAAAAGAGCCTGGTGGTGATGTCAACTCTCACAATGGGTATGTACTTACTGCCAGCCAGAGAGGAGGATTCAGCTTTTGAGAGCAGACTGGAAAGTGGATTTGATACTTGGGATGGGGTCAACAAATAAAGTGGATAGGTTGAATTGCTAAAGAATGTACTGACTGACTGGATTCAGTAAAGATTTGATATCTTTAAACAATTGAAATATTCTATCATTCCATGATCTGTACATATTTATACAGAGGCTCAGTGACTTTTTTTTATATAGTATAAATCCTTGTTGGAATCATTTCCAACATGTTGAAAAATTATTTTGATAGATACCTGTTACTTTGGTTGCAAATCAGCTAGCCCACAGTCTATTAACTGACGGTTTGGTCATCTGAAAATAGGAACAATATTCTAGGTTTATGTTACCCCTCTGTCTGAAAAGAAAGATAAGAGGTACAACTACGCAGATACTTTTTAGGTTGTAAATGCTTTTAAAAGACCACTAACACTAGAAAAACGGAGAATGCCATTACTGGTCATTTAAAGATAACACAGTTATACTTGTGTTTTTACATTGAGCTTTATTTGAAATAAGATTAAAGGGGTTATTCTCTAAAGTCCGAATTGTTTATAAAGGTGTTAATTTGCCATCTAAAGACAGTTGCAATAGACTGCTACTGTTAGAGTAGCAACTTTATAATGAGAATATTGTCGTAGTCGCAACTTTACAATGGGAAAATTGTCGCTGTTGCAAATTTGCAATGGGAATCCGCTGTTTGAGAATTCAACTGTCGAATTCTGGTTTTAGAGAATAACCCCCCTAAGTTGGAGAAACTTTCTGTATTTTAGGAGAAACTAAGTAATGATGTTTGTTTATGTATGCAAAAACATGATTCCTGTATTTGTTCTTTCTCTCCTTTTATGTTGATAGGGGTGATCTTGCATATTATGATGGACTTAGTGAAACCATTCTTTCCGTGGGGCTTGTGAAGCCGAAAGCAGGTGAGTAGTTTTCTATGTCCCTTACACAACTGATATTTTATCCACACTCACAAAATATGGTGCAGACTTGTATTGCTTGCAATGCATTGAATTTTATATTACTGTATTCAGTCTGTAGCAAACTTATCAGCCACTGCAATTCTGTTTTTGTGACTTTCCCATCTATTAAAGTCTAGTGTGTGTGTTTTTTTTTTTCTGTTTTTGTAAAGCTCATGCATCCATGACATGTGTTAGAGCAGTTGTGCAGCTTAGGACAGTTAAAACTGCCCTTCAGCAAACTTGAACAACTTGTTTACAGAATTTGGCAGTTTTGGCGATGGGGGAGTTATGGTTGTTGTAAACCTCATCAAAATTTGACAATAATGCTACCCATTTAATATTAATGACAATTAGAAAAAACAAGCATCATAGCTGTAAATCAAATTAACAAGATTATCAAGAATTATCATGTTAATGAAGGATGAAAGGGAAAGACTGATATTATAGTTCCTCCAGTCAGAACCCTTATTGATTTGATTTGAGCCATCTGATTGGAGGAACTATGATGTCAGTCTTCCCTTTAGCCCCACTCCTTCTGACTCAAACCCGGAGTCGGTAATCAGGGCAAAAATGAAGCAGGGAGGTTTCTTCTGTTTCTGGGGTCTTAGCTGAATGTAAAAAGCATTCAGATAAGACTACTCTCTGCTTCTCCTAAAAATGTTTTAAGTGGTCCTGGCAGGTCCATTTTTTGTGCAAAATAGCAATAGATCATACCGAAAGAAAACAAAGGTAGGGTGGGGAATAAGGAAGATGTAAATTAAGGCACATTTATTTTTTTTAAACTCCCTTGTAAACACCTGCTTTTAACGCTCTTTACATTATTTTTAGGAATTTTTCAGCCTCACATCCGCTTTTTGCTTGTCCTCGCTACTCCTGTAGATATTGTTATCTTGGGACTGAGTTTTGCGAATTTACAAACAGGTACGTTTTGCTGTGGTTTTAATAAAGGCCCATATGCCTACACATAGCTACTGTATGCCAAAGGACTGATCTTTAAAAATAGGCAAACATTTTTTCTATAAGCACAAATGAGTTCTCATCAAAGAAGTGCAAAATCTTTCACCTAAAAAGCCAAAACTGTTGGGGGGGGAATTCAGCAAGCTCCAAAGTGAGGCGAACACTAAGCGCCTCAATTCGGAGCTTGCTGAATTCCTTAGTGTTTTTATGAAGAAAACAAATGGTGAACATTATTTGAATATTTCCGTAACGTTCCATTAATAATATCGGTGAGTGTATAGGGAACAGATGCAATATCTACAACAATAAAAATCAGTAACTCGGGTTTTTTTCCTGGTGTTACTGGTTGTTTGAACTAGCTGTTTAATCAGTTTTACATTGTTGTTGAAATAATTTTTTCCTAAATCTTAGATTTTATCCTAAAAGTCTATACCATAGTCCTTGATAGTTATTGTTTTTCTTGCATTATAAAATGCATACATTTGGCGCTGTGGCTTGTATTGTTACACACAGCTATAGTAGTCATTTTAAATTTCGAAATTATGTTAAAGGGACTTGGTAACCCCAGAAAAATCCTATTCAGATTGGGATAACAGCAGTTCCCAGCCAAATTTATTTTTTATTGCTTTCTTTGTTTAAATTTTTCGCTGCAGCCATTTCTTATATCATTTACCATCTGATTAAATACTGTTTTGTGTATGTATGTATGTATAAATTTTAACCTACATATTCTGTATTGTATAGATGTGCCACATACAGTTATGTTGCTTGACTAACCTAGTAAAATCCTCTTTAAAATATGTTATGCAAACAGAACTCCACCCATTTCTATTTTTTTCATTGAATTATTTTATAATATTTACTCATTAAAAGCCACACAAAGTGATCGTAATTGTTTTTTGTTACATATGTGTTAAGGCCTCATGTAACTGTAACGTTCACCCTTTGTATAAAGATGTGTGCAATCCACCTATGTTTTAAATCCACACAGATGAGCAAGCCTTTTTTACATTCAGTAGGTGGTTGTCTGTGATTTTGAAAGGTTTCATTTTAGTTCATTATTTCAATCACTTGAAGTACCACAAAACAGAATGACTATAAGCTTACACTGCATAACTTTACCACATCTGTCTGTTATTAGGTAATCTTAACGACAGTGTTTCTGGTGGAATGCAGCTGCTGCCAGATCCGCTATATACCCTGCCTACGGATAACACCTATCTTCTAGCCATAACCTCAACCGACAATGGCCGCATATTCTTGTCTGGGAAGGATGGTTGTCTATATGAAGTAGCTTATCAAGTAAGTCTTGTAAAAGTAAACTTTTTATTTTACATATTATATTAGAAGTAAGGGGGGAAAGAGAGACGATGGGAGAAATCAAATGCAGGTGTATCCCCAAATGAGAGTATTTTTAGAGAATATTAAACCATGCTCAATTACATAAAACAAATGCTTGTTCAGGTAGTTTAACAACTAGAGTTAACAATTGGTTATTTTATCATATATTATTTTAAGATTCTCTGCTCTGAAAAGGGGGACATTTTTAAGAATTGCTGCTGATTTGTTACTGTTGTATCTAAGTATATCCAATCAGGGGCTCCAGATTTTATAGAATTTGGAATCCTATTGCTAAATAAGTTTATGTAATGGCAATATTAGACTTTTTCAGAAATTTACAAATTAAGGGGGTAAAGGGTTGTTTCATTTAAGAAGAGTGGCAGTAAATAAAAGTGTTGAAGACAAAGTCCTGTTTTTTGTTGTTTTTTTTAATTCGGTTTTTAAATGGTAAAATGTCCCAAATCAAATGCAGAGACAATTCCAGAACATATGCATAAAATCACCTTTATCAGTCATACATCCCTGACCTACTGCAGATGGTTATAACATTAATGGTGTATAGTATACTCTATGGAGCAATTTGGTTAAAAACATTTTATCTTGGCAGGTATTGATGCAATAAAACAAGCAAATAAAATATCTCTGTCATCTGATTCTAAAGGGCATATTTCTTGTTCCTACTTCAGAAAATAATTTGCCATAATAGTGGTATTTCCTTTTAGGAGTGTATTCTTGCAGTTAGTTTTGTGAGAATTTGAGCTTTTATGAAATCTTTCGAATGGAATGTTTCTATCTGAATTGTATATGAGGCAAATTGACACTATATAAGCATGTTAATTAAAAATAATTGAATCTTACAATAGGTGATGAATGTATGATATTGAAGATGTCATTGTAGGATATAAATGTGTTATTAGGGAATATCGTTCAAGTATTTAAAACCATATTTTTCCCAGAATTTAGATCTGGAAGAATTTAAGTAAAGAAAATGATTATGCCACAAGGGTATATTCAGTGAATACTTCACCAAGTCCTAGGAGATTGCTGTTCTGACCCTATTGGCGCCCCCCCCCCCCCCCCCCCCCCCCCCCCCCCCCCGGGCAGGCGGCACTCCTAGCATTTGCCTACTCTGCCTGATGGCAGAGCCGACACTGATTAGTACAACTCTATGCTTATATTACTGTGAGTAGGTTGCAGCTACTTTTTTTCCATAAGTTGTAGTTTATTACCAGTATATATAGCATCTGTGAGGGTTTCTATTGAGCTTACTGTGCCCCCTTCATAATAACAGAGTGGTTATTGGTAGGAGGGTTTAACCAGAATCTAGTTTAATGTGCTATTAGACGTTTGACAAAGCAAGATGCCCTCTGATATGGGTAACTAGCAAGTCTGGGAGAATTATTCCTCCATCAAATAATTTCTATCCATTTATTATTTCCCTTAAAAATTTTAGATAATCCACCACAATGAATTGTGGAAAATATACAAAAACCTTGGTAATATTTTCATCTTCATTAGGCTTATGTGTCCCAAAAGTGAAATTGGGATGTTGCCCAGTTCACTCAGAAGTATTTGTGGTCTCCAAATAATGCTTGCTGTGAACACAATGTTCTTTTATTTGAGGAGCTGCCTGTATTATTTGGAGCAGGAATTCTATGGTACGTGCTTGGACTGCCGTCGTTGGGAGCTGGGTAGAGTCTCAGGAGGGAATAGCAGAGGAACAAAAACACGAATAACAAAATGTTGGAAAATTTTCATTTGGGGATAAATATAAAATTATGGAAGTCATTTTTTCCAATGAATTTTATTCGAAAATGTAATTAACCTTGAATTGGTTACATAATAATAATATTAATAATATGATCAACACTGACATGTCCAGAATCACATTTCTGTTGGGTTGATAGCAGTAGGTTTTACATTCCAATAAAGGTCCATTTTAATGTAGGTTTCCTAGAATGCTTGTGCTGCCATCATATAGGGGGCTTATACAGAGAAACATACTCCAGAACATCCAGTAAAGTTTATAGTTTGACTGTTATTTTGAATATTCTTCCGTGTATTTATTGTCTTTAGTAATTTACTAACATCTGCTAGTGCTGCTTCTTTGCATCATTTTTACTGCTCCATGGAGATGGTCCAAATATTTTTTAATTCATCTTTCAGCATGCTTGCTCCTTCTGATCCAAAGCTTAGACCCCTTTCAATTGATTCTGTCCACTGCAGTTCAAATATTAAATTTACATTAAACACATCTAGTTGTAGCACATGCACTGAAAAACAACATTGGTTTGGTGATGGAATGCTGAAAGGGGTGCTTTACCATAAATTTTTACTGCCTTGGACACTTGTCTTGCAATATTCATAATGAACATTGTGCAGAATGAATGATGGGATATTCCAGCATCGCTATCTGGCAACACTTCCTGTCTTCTCTCTTGCCCTGTCATTGGGGCCTAATGCCATTTCTGCACATGCTTGCATTGGCGATGAAGGAGAGGAGGCAGAGTTGTAGCAGGATCACAACATTGAAATCAACATGTGAAGAAGATGGACCAAGGAGGTAATTCAGCAAAGAGCGAACTTACCCTCCAATCCTTCGCATCAGTACGCAGAGACTGTTACGCGTTCGCTGAGTCCAGCACGCGGACTTCAGTGAACGCTTTAAAGGGATTCCAGTCTCGGCGAGGCTCTACTCGAGACTGGAATCCCCTTAAAGTGTTAGCTGATGTCCACGTGCAGGACTCATCGAATGCATAACAGTCTCTGCTTACTGATGTGAAGAATCAGAGGGTAAGTTCGCTCTTTGCTGAATTACATCCCCCCAAGAATGAGAATGCAGAAAGGGAAAAAAATTAACTAAATCTGTAAATATATTTAACTTCCCCAGACTCCCTCACCTCTAAACATTTGAGCACTTGAGTTCTCCTTTTATGTTCTTCAATTTTTATTCTAGAACCCATAGAAACATATTATTTAATCAAAACGGCAGTTGGCTAACCTTCACCACTGATTCTTTGGAAACCATTCTACTGTGGAGTACCCCACAAAACTCTTGCTAACTCCTTGAACATTTCCAGAATCTTCAGTTTTATTTTTATGTTTTTAGGCAGAGGCAGGCTGGTTTAGCCAAAGATGTAGAAAAATCAACCATTCAAAGAGTTCCCTTTCCTTCCTGGTTCCGTCATTGCTGCAGTTTACTTTTTCAGAAGATGGTATGTTCCTCATCTTTATAACAAAGCTGTACAAGTTCCAGGTGTTCCGAACTATTAACTGTCAGAGGGAGAAATTACAAATGTTAAAGTTGTTTTACAGGTTTCAAAATTTTTTGTTTATTAAGGAACAGTAACACCATAAAAATAAAATGGCCATTTGGATCTGCATGCAAATTATTTGTCGGCAGTACATGTAAAAGTGTATTCTATGAGGCTGAATTTTAGAGTTGTATTGCTTTGTAGGGGTTCCTTTTTTTTTAATTTTTTTGCTGGTTGTGGCCATTTTTTATAACGTAGACCTTCGGGGGAATGTCAAGAATTGTGTTATCTGAACTTCTATAAAAACAATGGGACTGGTTTACTTAAAAGATTAAAAAATGGCTGCAGATAGTAAAAAGGAAAAATTGGGGGGAAATATTATTTTATGCTGCAATAATTGTTTTTTTTTGTTTTTTTTAATATATTTATTTAGATCCCATTGTTCAAATTGCTACTGACAACTCAAGAAACATATTATATACCCGCTCAGAAAAAGGTGTAATACAGGTAAGTCTTTTTTTTTATAAAGAAAGCTTCATTAACTCCTGTGCAAGGCAATTGAAAATCTGAAGGATTATTTGGCTTTTGCTGACATTTACAATTAAAAGTGCACTAGTCCTATTTAATAATATTTTAACCTTTGTTTATCCAGCTGACACAAAAAGGGATGCAAGGTCTTATATCACTGGGTGATTCCTGGAATCCAATCATGTCAGTTCTGCTTAATTCCAGCTAAGAAAAAAAATAGTCTTATTATTCTCCCAAACTGTACAGAGTAAACCTAAAACCTTTTGTATCTCATTAAATCTCCTCTTTTTTCCCCCATTAACATAGTGTTTTTTGCATTTTAAATATAAATGTAGGTAACGTTTTCTTTCTCTTGCTTGCCATTAGAGTCACAGGTACAGTGGGTAAAACTCCCCTGGTTGGAGAATTGAAACTGAAAGAAATCTAAGTGTTCTCTCCCACCTCTAGAACTTTATCCTATGGGTAGCTCCATCAACACCCTAGTTTTTCAGGGTGCTCGTGGAGGATGGCCATGCTTCTCTCTGGAAGAGGAAATATTATTGATTAATTGGACTTTTTGATTAATTGGGCACCTTAAAAGCCTGTTAGATTAAGGCAGTTCACTTCAATGGAACCCCTGCCTACTTTGAGACAGAGAATTTGGTCTAGATCCCTTCTCTGTGATCTTCTTCCACTTCCCGTCTGCTCATGCAAACGTTTGGAAACATGCTTCTGGTTTGCATTAAAAGTGAGGATGCATTTTGCCTGTCAAGAAATGTTTAATGGAGATAATAGAAGTTGTACACTATTTTCTGCCTATGAGGCATATTACCTGACTTAAGGGTTGTAATATTTGTGAATAACTGTGTAGGCTTATGCTGATACCATTTAATGTCTTTCCTAACCTTTTTCTCACCAGGTGTATGACTTGGGTGTTGATGGTGATGGAATGAGCCGGGTGGCTTCTTTATCTCAGAATGCTATTGTTTCGGCAGCTGGAAATATTGCCAGGTAATAATAAAAGAAAATATGCCTTTTAAATAAAAAAGTAATTGAGAAAATATTGCCATTTGCAAAACAGAAATTTTAAAAATGGCTCTAGTTACAAAATTAAAATAATTTGTTTTTTGATTAAGATAGAAGTATGCCTTAAATCACTGTTCTGTTAATCTGTGACCGACGAGATTTCTCAGAGACAAAAGATCTGGGAGTTATTCAATAAAGTCCAAATTGTTGTGTATAGGTGTGAATTCGCTAGCTAAAAACAGTCTCAGTAGACTGCTACTGTCACAGTCGCATCTTTATAATGAGAATATTGTCGCAGTCGCATCTTTACAATGGGAAAATTGTCGCAGCCGCTTGTTTGCTATGGGAATCCGCTGTTTGAGAGTTTGACATTTGAATTCTCACTTTACTGAATAACCCCCAGAAACCTGACCTACAGTAAGACCACTTTAAGTAGTATTGTTATACCTCATCGCTGTTATACTATTGTGCCAATATAGCGTGCCTTTTTAAAGTATTTATACAACTTCCTATACATTCATAAACAACACTGTACTGTTTTTTTTTTTTTGTTTGTTTTGTTTTTTTTTTGCTGTTGTTTTGTTTGTTTGTTTTTTAAATACAAGATTAGGGTTTCATATTAATCAAAAAAATCTATTCTAAAACCTCCATGGATGTGTTTTCTCTGACTTTGTCTAGCTCTCAGTGACCTGATGCCTTTGACTTGTATTGTTTTTCTTCTCTTTTACTCTGCAGGACAATTGATCGCTCAGTTTTCAAACCCATTGTACAGATTTCAGTCATAGAGGAGTCTGAATCTGTAAATTGTCATTTGCTTGCTGTCACACATGCAGGTGAGTTCTGTCATTTCTGTCTATTTACTTTAGCTGGTGAGACCCCTTATACAAAGTAAGAGGACCAGGGCTGCAAATTGTTTTAGTTACCACTTTGTTAGAATTATTTGTCCTAGGATACATCTATTGTAAAATGCTGCATTTCTCTCAAAATCCAATAGAATAACCTCTACCCGCATTTAGGGTTTTCCTTCCATTTATTTAGAAGCACACACCTTTAATGTACTGAGAGTTACAGGAAGTGATTATTAATTGGTTAGAGGCATACTACAGAGATTGCACTGGATTCTCTATAGCAGGGGTCCCCAAACTTTTTACACAGGGGGGCCAGTTCACTGTCCTTCAGACCAACGGAGGGCCGGACTTTAAAATAAACCTATGAAAATCCCTATGCACACTGCACATATCTTATTTTGAAGGACACCTAAAGTCAAAAAATAAAAAACAAATGTTAAAATACTTACCTTATACTGACTCGATTGATTACAGTCATAGCATGAGCTGTGCTGTAATTAGCCAGCTCCCGATGCTTCTTCACAGCACTGGCTGACTGGCAAGCAGCGCCGCAGCTTCTCCCACCCTGTTGCACCTCGGATGTTTCAGGGCTTAAACATCATCACATTCATTGGGAGGACCAATGAGAATACTCCCCGCAATGATTGTGGTGATGTAGAAGCCAGTAAAGGAGGAAGAAGGAGCTATGTGCTGGCTTCTCAGACAGCCAACGCACTGTGAAGGAGGCGTCAGGGGAAGCTTCGACTGCCAGCAAATTATAGCACAGCTCATGCTGTGACTGTAATCAATCTGCTTTGTATATGGTAAGTATTTTAACTGTCCTTTTTTATTTGTTTACTTTAGGTCTCCTTTAACTTGCTTATTGGCTGGATTGAAAACATTCTCAGTCTATAATATGCATTGGAGAGGATTAATAACCAGCCCTGCAGTGTGATGGAGAGGTTTTGTTACTTTCTGCCAATTGCATGAAATGAAAAGTCTAAACTGCTGGCAGTTTTCTTATTCTTTGTTGTACTCTTCTAGGTGTTCGGCTGTATTTTAGCACTATGCCATTTAAGCAGCCTATGGTTCGACCCTGCATGTTGGCTTTGGTTCATGTTCGTTTACCCCCAGGATTCTCTGCTTCTTCAAATGTGGAAAAACCTTCAAAAGTGCACAGGGTTGTTTACAACCATGGTGAGTCTCTTTGCAGAATTCCTACTCTCTCATTTTAACATGTTAATCGATTAAAAACACATGGTATCTTAAAACATTCTATAGTTTAGTAGTATGAAAAAGAGGGGGATGCGAACACAGAATATAACATAACTTATTTATGATGGTGCTAACAGGTATGAAAACAATATTGAAAAGATGAGAAAGCAAAGTATCTATTGCACACACCAATGTTTATTCGTATTACAAGAAAAACAGACAAGAATGGAAATTAATTAAAATCAATTAAAAGGCCCCTAAGGGCTTACATCCCCAAAAGGGGGGAAAAACAGTGTCCTGGTAGGTGCTGCACCATCGATATTTTATGCATATAATTAATACAAATAAATGAGTGAATCAAAAAAAGGGGGTTTTTGTGTAAACAATTTAGTGAATAAATCAATGCATAAACGAATGAATAAATCAGGGCAACTTACAAAAAGGCCTATGGCAAAGAATGGATTTAAAAAATCAGAGCAGAAAAATGATGCACATTGAAAGAATGAACATGTCACTGAGAATGATACTTGTATAAGAAAAAATCGAATTTGTGTGAGTTGCTATGATATATAAATATGTTCCAGCAATGGTACAACAGATCAAAAATAATCAAAAGGAATATTGTAAGAAAAGGAACGGAACCTGTAAATGGGTGCCGGTGCTGAAAGTAAGTTGCCCAAAAATGACGTGCAGACCTCACCAGGGAGAATCGTAAGCGTCTCGCCTGGGTACGGCTTCTTAAGATTATTTTTGATCTGTTGTAAACAGAAATCCTATTTCGTGTGATGACTCCCAAGCATGATTTTGCTTATCACATTAAAGACAAGTATAATGGTCTTCAAGCAGTCATGTATTGAGCTTGCAACAACAGTATTATTAAAACTGCATTTTCTTTACTCATTAGGTGTGCTGTTGATGGCTGCCTCTGAAACTGAAGACAATGATATTTTGTGGTGCATCAATCATGACTCTTTTCCATTTCAAAAACCATTGCTGGAAACGCAGGTAATTGCTTGTGATTTGGCAATTGGGAGAATTGCATATTTCTATGACTGTTTTATTGGTGCTGTGAATCAAGACCAAGGCATATGAATCTGCGTGCATTCTGCTTTAAGAGCAGATGCCAATAGCAGTCCTTTGAAGACATTCAAAGGAGCTCAGAATTTCGATGTTACTTTGGCATTGTAAACATGCATTGAGGGATTCTTTATATTTTAGTAAACTATCAGTGAGCTTGTTAGTTTGTCACAGGCTTAAAACTGTTATGTATGCTATGTAAAAGTTTGTATAAACCCATTATCTGTTTTTTGAAGGTGACTATCCAAGTGGATGGCCATTCCTGGGCCCTGTCTGCAGTAGAGGAACAGAAGCTTGAAAAGATTGTAACACCCTTAAATAAGGATTTCATCCCTTTCACAGATCCCCCAATCCTCATTCAGCAACACATGGTCTCTCCCAAGAGGTTTGTGTTGCTCTCAGCACAGGTATGTGTCATGTTTTACTTTAAGAGGCTTTCATCTCTCTCTTTTACATTGATTACTGAATCCAGGACATCTAAGTATCTTTTTATGTTGGACTGTGTTAAACTGTTTTGCTCTAACTTGTAGGGAAGCCATATTTTCTACAAACTTAGACCAGTTGATCAGCTACGTCACCTTCTCGTTAGCAACGCAGGAGGAGATGGGGAAGAAATTGAAAGATTTTTTAAATTACATCAGGTACTGGGAATTCTTTGTCTCTTGTTAACGTTGTTAAACTGCCTTTCTTTCTTGTTGTGCTTGTTATTTGTACATTCAACAACACAAGTATTTCTTCTGTCTTTTACATTTAAAGACTCCCCAATAGCAGATTTTAACAGATCCAGGGTATGTCAGTCTGGTGTCACGTGACTTTCTACTGATTAAAGTAGAAATGTCATTGAGTACACAACTTCTGATCATTAAAGGCCATTTTGATTGAATTTGCACATGGAAAATCAAAATAAATGGGTTTGGTGCACTTGATTAAAATAAATTGCTAAATCACTAGCTGTGAGTGTACACTTATTAACAGTTTGACGCTTGAGTCATGCTAATTATTGATTTGATTTTTTTTTTCTATTCTTGTTATTTGTAAAGATTTGTCATTTTCAAACTATCCTTGCGTAACAGTTATATTTTTAATAGTGTTTGTAAGCAGTGGGTGGGTGTGTGTGTATATAATATATGTGTGTGTGTGTATATGTGTGTATATATATATATATATATATATATATATATATATATATAATATATATATATATATATATATATATATATATATATAATATATATATATATATGGGAGACATCACACGAAATAGAATTTCTGATTTAGTTAGGTAAAAGAGTTGAAACCAAGCAAATCTTGTAAAAAAATTAATATAATCCCAGATCCTGAATTTGGCACATCGGTTAGATACTAGTAAAACAGATACTGGGGGGGGTGCCATGGGGATTAAGTATGCTGTGTATAGCGTGTATCAGTATATCTATGTCATAGTTCACTCCTAATAAAATAAGTGGCCTCAGTGCATATCTTTAAAAATCAGTATCAGAGCGAGCTTGGCAATAAAGATGATGATTTACTAGTTGAGTTTTGAGCTACGTTTTGGTTCAGATAATGTATGCAAATGTTCTTGTGATGTCTGTATCCTTACTGGTTAAAAACTATTGCAGAATGCATTATTCTCTGCATCCATAGCAGCTCCTCGATTCCTAAATATGTCTCCCACATTTATCCACTATTCCACATTTGCAGTGTTTTTTTTTTTTAATGGTTCTGTGCTTCAGAACATCTGTATTATATTCCTAAACTGTCTTTCACTCTCAATTCAGCAAGTTAGAAGGCAGCATTATTTAGGCATTTGTCTGTGAAATATTCCAGTTCTTTGATTCAGATGTGTAAAAAAAAAAAAAAGTTAAAGGTTCGTTTTTTCTGTTGAAAAGACTTGGAATGGAAAATATGGACTGTACAGCTGTGCTTAGTAAAACATTCAAAGAAATAAAATAGTTTAACGTGAAATATCTTAGTACTCAGTGCATTCTATCATCCTGGGCTTACAAAGTCATGTATAGTAACATTTACAGGCTTTACTCAGTCGCATTCAAATGGCAGCTGTCTACTTCTTTGAAAAAAAATGTTTTGTTGCCTTTAAGGAGGATCAAGCATGTGCGACCTGTCTGATTCTTGCTTGTTCTACTGCTGCTTCGGACAGAGAAGTTTCTGCCTGGGCATCGCGAGCATTTTTCAGGTATGTTTATGTTAAAATTAACAGACCAAAAAGAGGCTTGCCAATTGTTTTTGGAGCGTGTCAAAAGAAGTCACAGCTGAGTTAGTAGTGTGCAGCAGACTTAAAAGGACTTCACTTCCTAATAGAATTTCAGTAAATTGATAGGCCTTTTAGGAACCCTCTGGCCAAAAATAAAAATACACATTTATTTATTTATGCTAATTACCACATGTTATTAAATACAATTTATTCTCAATTTTTTTTTTTTTTTTTTTTAAAAAGTTAAAGAAGATGTTTGTACAGGAGTTTGACATCATTAAATGGTAACAAAGAATAAAATTATTATAAACTGTTTACATCCCTCCATACAAAGTACATCAAACTAGCTTATGAAAAACAAAAATAAATATAAGATAACCTAGCACAGGGGTCGGCAAAGTGCGACTCGCAAGCCATGACCACCGACGGCTCTTCTGATTGGCCGTCAGCAGGTCATGTGAGTGGGAGAGTGCGCTCCTCTCTTCTCCAGCGACTCACAAAATAGTTGTTGCTGCTGGAGGAGGGAGCGAAATGGCTCCCTAGTAAAAGAAGTTTGCTGACCCCTGACCTAGCAGATCTGTCTCTGCTTAATTGTCCTCAAATAAAAACATTTAAAAAAAAACTCTTCTCATTTATAAACAGAAAGTTAGAAGCAAGGAAGAACATATTTAAAATGTAAAAGCATGTGTACCAAGAACTGGTACCTCATTGAACATTTAGAATAGCAAAGAACATATAACCAGTAACAAATAGAAGAAATATACGTACTATATTAAAGTATAAGTTGTTTATATTTTTAGACTGATTTTATATGGGTTTCTGTTTCTAGGTATGGTGGGGAGGCTCAATTACGCATCCAATCCTCATTACCTGCCCCTAGTAATGTGGGGCCTTTGTTTGGTTCCCCCTTGCCAGTAGGTAAGATAAGATACATGCATGTTTGTGTATATGTCTAAAAATGTTTTCACTATTATTACAATAATGTGCCAACACATTTGTCTGAACATTTTACTTGCCAGCTTCTGGTATCTACCAATTCTGCCCATATGAATGTAAGATGTACTATATTGGAGAATACACTGTCCTATCCAAAAGAATGAAAGGCATTTATTTTGTGTCCTGAAGAAGGTGCTGTTAGCAACACTGATACTTAAGCATAGTTGTTTTTTTTGTTTTTTTTGTTTTTGTCTTAAAAAAAAAAAAAAACAGCATCCTGACTCTAATTTATAGTAAAATACAAAAAAACGACTGCTCAATCCCAAGTAAGTATACTCACAGCACTAGTGAAATGTGGGTGCTCAGAGGGGAAGGCGGACTGAAGCTTCCAAATAAGCATAAGCAGAAAACACATAAATCCTCGGCACTCCAAATGTAAAACCAAAAATATCTTCTTTATTGTCAAAGTTAAAACCAGGTAATGAATGTGGTGGTAAACACACTAACGCATTTCAAGCCAAAAGAGCCCTTAATCATAGTTAAAGGTGTGTTAAAACACAAGTCAATAAATACCTAAAATTTGAATTGTCTGGAAACACCCACTCAGTGAAACAAACTTTAATTGGTGGTAGATCATGTGTTCAGCTCACAAGTAATGTGAGACAGAGAAACGTATCTAAACCGGAACTGGTGTATTTAATAATCACTGTAATAAGTATATGTCATAATGACAAGTTAATGAACATGTAAAGCTTAGTATATCCATATACGTATAAACACTATGTATGAAACCAGTAAACATTTTGGTTTTACATTTGGAGTGCCGAGGATTTATGTGTTTTGTAATTTATAGTATCTATTTCTTTTAATGCTGTGTGTTTTGCGTTATTGTTGCCAGTCTGCTGACTTTGGCCAGATGTAGGGCCAGCACTACCATTCTGCTCAGTAAATAAATAACCATTTAACTATTGTTTTATTCAGTTTGGTTGCTGAGAAATAACCCAATAAATGAGTCTTTTGTTCAATCCACTGTACTTGTTGTTCCTCACAACCTACTAGGGTCATTTAGTGGAACAGCTGCAGTGACATCCATGTTGCAGGCATTACATCATGCTATTAATTCCAGTCCAAACTGATTTTATAACAGCTCCAGGTCACTCCTCAATGCAAGCATTTACCCTGGTCATGGAATATTATTTAAAAAGAATTTCCAAATCTTACATTACCTACATTTTCCTGTTAAAGGAGAACTAAAGTAAAAAAAATAAAAAAAAGAACTGTTAAAATGCTTCTTGTACAGAGCCGAGTAATTAAAGTCTCAGCATGAGTTGTGCTGTAATTAGCCGGAACCCGATGCTTCCTTCACAGCACTGGCTGACTGCCAGCCAGCACGAAGCTCCTCCCACCTTGTTTCATCTTGGGTGAAAAAGGGCTTTTAAATATCATCATGTTCATTGCGAGGGCCAATGAGAGCGCTCCCCGCAATGAACGTGATGATGTATGAAGCCGGGGAAGAAGAAGGAACTGTGCGCTGGCTTCTCAGTTAGCCAGCATGCTGTGAAGGAGGCATCGGGGGAAGATCCGGCTGCCGGCTAATTACAGCACAGCTCATGCAGGATTTATGTTCTCACTAAAGAGTTCTTAATATAACCAGAATGGTTTCCTAATCAGTTAATGAATCATTTCCCAACTAGCCTCAGCTAGGATTTTCCAATTATCTGTTTCTAATTTACCTTTATATATAATGCCACGTTGCTAACAAGAGGATATCCATGACAGACACAAGAACCAGTTGGTATTGATTAGTTCATTTGTTTTACTTTAAAATGATGTGCTGCAGTGTTTTAGAATTGCATGGCTTTAATGACTATGTTTCCATGACACAATGTAAAGTATTTGAGAATTACGATCAGTTGTTAAAAGAAGCCTTGATAAAAATGTAAAAAAAATTGGACTTAAAAATACATTTCAGTCATAAAGGTCGGGAAGGATGAGCTGCCATATTAGTGTGTCAAAGAAAGGAATATTCACCTTAAGTGTTTTTTTTGTTTGTTTGTTTTTTTGCACACTTTTTTTTTTAAGACAAGTTTTAATTATTTCTTTCATTTGTATTCATTTTTAAGCTTCTCCTGTGCCTTTAGTAAGTCCGGCTCCAAATCCTAGCTTCCTGGGGACCCCAATACAAGGTATTTGTATTTTTGAAATTGGTATATGTATGAATCTGTCTGTGGATTATTTTATTTATAAAGTACAGCTAGGTTATGCAGCAGTGAACAATTTAGTAGTACAATAATAATACAGACATGGGAGAAATTTTAAGTATAGTAAAATGAAGTGCATTACAAGCACAGAGGCACAAACTTGCATTGCTGTTTAAGTGCCAGGCAGTGAGTGAGAAGATGGAGGTCCTTGTCCATAGAGCTTACAATGTAAATTGGGGGGAGACTTACATATACAGATATGAGTAAAAACAGTATTGGTGGCTCTGTGGGGCAATCTTGGGGGGGGGGG